>JAQYXR010000464.1:0-85753 GCA_030545055.2 Neoaliturus tenellus | reverse complement strand
GAATTAGTCGTGGGGTTTTAGAACATTTTGAAAGTTGATTGTGTAATACAATAACTATTTTCCATACATTTCGGTTAAGTAAAATATTCGAAACAAATTATTTAAATAATGTAGTCTATACTATGTTTTTATGGTGCTCATATAAAGCTAAGTTGTTGTTATAGTAGGATTCACGAAAATAGTCCGATGAGAGTTGATACATTGTTGCCAAATTTATTCTGAAACACATTTTAATACTGTAAAACACATGGTAAACATAAGCATAAATGACAACATTGCAGGGTGAGAGGGGGTGAGGGGGGTCACAGCTGTTTAAATTTCCATCGGACTATTTTCGTGCATCTTACTATAGTTGTAAAACTTTAATGAACATATCTATACTTATTTAATACGCTAAGGGGTTTTTTTTTCTTGAGAACTCCTCCTACAATTTTCAACCGATTTTCAAGTTTTTCGTGTCGTTGGATAGGGCTTGGCCTGTAGTTGTTTCCGCCAAAAATTGATAAGAATCGGACTGAAAATAAAGGCGCTATCCACCATTGAACTCTCAAAATTTCCCATTTAAATAACATTGGGATTAAATCAAGCATTATAAACATCTAATAATAATCAGCTGTAAATACGTGTTGTTTTGGTGATTAAAGAGATTCACAATATTGGATTGGTTGGATGTAATTTATTTAGAGCTAAAAGTAACATTTGTATTGTATTAAAATAAATTGCTCGATTTCGAGCAACACGTATACTAGTTTTTATAAATATAAGAATATGTTCAGCTCAAAAATAATATAGATACAATTGTATTGTATTACTAAATAACTTTGTATTAATTATTTTTGTGCAACACATTTTTCCATGAATCCATTTTGTTCTTCACTAAATTACAAATAAATGTTTATGAATTTAGAAGTGTTTGGTATGTATAAAGCATTTAATCATTTATAGTAGTAGTGTAAAAGTGGGGCTGCTGGGACATGACGTCATCACGATGACGTCAGCAGTGATGACGTCATCAATGACGTCACGAATTTACCGCTGACGTCATCATGATGACGTCACTGACGTTAATTAGGTCAAGGTCACGCAAGAATACAAAAAAAAAAATTTTTTGCACTTTTGCGAATCCTCAAATTTTGCTGAGAAATTAAAATTTCTCGAGGAATCACAAAGTGCAAAAAAAATATTTTTTTTTATTCCCTAGCGATCAGACTCTCGACCTAATATATCCGTCAGGGGTCATTGACCCGTCCCAGCAGCCCCACTTGAAAAAAAAAATAATTTTTTTATTTTACTTACCCACCGAGAGACTGAGAGCCGAAGAATAATTTCTTCAAACACCCGACAGTGCGAAGAACGACACGTGATCCGAACAGCACCGCGTCCGAAGACGTACTGACTTGGGCGCAGGCGGTTCCCCAGGTACCCGGCCCAGTGGTGGGGATAAGGAGGTGGTGGGGGTAAAGTGGTCAGAAGGAAGAAAAATTAAAATTTTTGCAACAACTCATCCGAGCCTGTCCGTTACCGTAACTCGGATTGGAAATATTTCCTGCGAAATATTTATTTTTATTCTTTCTCAGGTGATTTTGGAACTTGTGAAATTTCAATCAAACCAAAAGTGAAAAAAAAATTTTTTTTGTTATTTGAAACTTTGCCGAAAAATTAAGAAATGTTTGATATTTGCTAAATATTTAAATTTAAACTCAATATAAGTAAATTGAGTGCAAAAAGTGAGATGTGCACACCACAAGAGTTGAACAGCAACTGAACAAGTCGCTCCGTGTATCTCAGGTACTCGGTAGAGTGGTGGGGATAAGGAGATGGTGGGGGTAAAATGGTCATATGAAATGAAAAAAAAAAAATTTTTTTTTGCAAACTATACAACTGAGTTTGTTATTCAGCAATAGGTATAAGAAAAAAAAAATTTTTATCCACATTGCTCAACATGTTCAAACGTGTTCAAGGTCAACCATTTGAAGTTTTAAAAAAAATTATTTTTTTAAAATTTTATTTACAAAAATCCTCCTTCATCCCCATATGTGCTGTCCGGACTTGTGCTTGATGTTGTTGAAGAATTTTCTTCACAGCAACATGTTCCTTGTGTATTTTGGACTACCCCTTCTGCTTCATCCATACTGTCGTCGATGAGTGGACAGTCGTATTCCAAGTTCATTTTTATTATCATCCCTGGATTTTGAAGTAGCCGCATGTGCAATTTTTCATAGATTTCTTTTAGGTATTGAAGGCTGTCAACAAGTAATTCCCACTTCATTGTGTGTAGTGTAACCTTTAGCGTAGCTGAGTTGGAAATGAAGCCAGACTTGCATGTAGGATTGGTCTTTTGGAATTGTGGTGGTGGGGGTAATTGATACAACCAGACAGGTTGAAACATGTTCAAGGTCAACCATTTGGAGTTTTAAAAAAGAAAATTTTATTTAAAGAGTAGTGTTGAAAACTGGCAATTTGGCTGCTTTATCTGTACACTCGATGCATCTTAGGCAGTATACAACTGCGTATACCAAGTAGAAGAAGATTGCAATTAATAAGGCCAAGATTATGAAGAGATCTAATTTTAAAATTTTCTGAATTAGCATATGGTCCTTCCTGATCCGTCTTCTTCCATCCTTCTTTCCATCATCTCCACTAGATCCACATGCTGGCATCTCCTCCTCCCCAGGCTTTCCGCTTCATCGGCCTCATATATTGGTGGTGGAACATCCATGTTTGCAGCTCAAAAGATGAAGATGTAATGAAACACATTGGTGCTGCATCTCAGGTCTCCAAGAGAAAAGTGGTAGGGGAAAACCTGAACATGTTCAAGGTCACCCAATTTGTGTTTTTAAAAAAATTCTATCTTGCTACAATACTGTAGCAAGATAGGTTTTTTTTATTTTGTTTTTATTTTATCATTCCTTTATTACAATACAAAAATATACATATTGAAGTACAATGAGGATACAAAATATAAATATTAGTCAGGAGAAATATTCCAAGTTTGGACTGGCTTGAAACTTCATGGATGATCTGGAGGAGTAGGCTGAAGAAGTTGATGATGGTGACCTAGGCGGCTCGTCATCCCTGGGGACATGAGGGCATTTTGTGTTGCAAGCAAAAATTTGCACGTTTAATCGGTATCCCTGTTCGATTAGTGATTTAAATTCTTGAACAATTTCGTTTAATTCTTGCAGATTTCTTACAAATACTTCTTCATAATTTGCACATTTTACAGTCAGAGCCATCTTGATGTTTTCCGTATGATGTCCAAAGGCGGAATGAATATTAGCATGGTCGTTTGAAGGTAGTATGAAATAGTGGTGGGGGGAAGTTGTTTACACGCTGTCTGATGAGAGGTGGTTAAATTTTTGCCAACTAAACATATTGATTGAACAAATGGCGCAAAGTTCTTTAGGTGTATGGTAACTTAAAACTGGAGCCACATGACCATATTGTAAACATCCATCATCTTGTAGGAATTGTGCCGGGTTGGATACAGCGGCCTTCCACAACTTCGACAAAATTTTGTACCATCACCAAACTTGTACCAACCAAAAGTGTTGTAACCTCTGTTGTCTAGCTTGTACTGTTTGATAAAAATTTTAATTTGTTGAGGAGCGTTGGATCATAAAGTATGGCTAAATAGCTGTTGATCTTCAATAATTTTTCTTACACAAAGCTCAAATAGGGTGCTCATCGTTTGACAGTTGCCAATCAAACTGAACTTCTTTACAGTCTGTATGCTGGTAACCTGAAATGGTGGGGGAAAACACACACACACACACACACACACACACACACACACACACACACATATTGCTGTTTGAAAAAAATTTATGTTTAATTTGTGCAAAGGTCAAAGGTCAAGGTCACCCCAGAGCTTTAAAAAAAAGGCAACATATCAATATGTGAAATTTTTTTTTGTTTCACATATTGATATGTTGCCTTTTTTGTGTTTTTTTTTGTTTTTTTTTTTTTTTTTTGTTTTTTATCTTTATTTAAAACAGTACAAACAAGATTACATGACAAAAATATATATAGTTAAAAAATACAAACAGATACAAGAAAGAAAAAAATTATTTTTTTAACACTGCTGCTTGTCTGCGATGTGGATGGTAAGCTCGGTGGAGTTGCTGCCGCTGCATCCGTGGGACACCAAGTAGAGACATCCTGGTTGTATGGAGCGGAGATCTTCGTTTTGGAGTAGGTGTACAAATCTTTTGGGCAGGTAAATTTGGAATTTCGGCTCATCTCCCGGAGTGTATGGGGCTTCGCTCAAGCTGCAGCAGATTGCCTCGCCGACTGTAGTTTCCATCTTCTTCATGGTATGTATAATATAATGTTTTTCATCCTTCAGCTCTGAACATTTTTTCACCGGCAAAATTGTAGACTTGGAGTGGGCGTTGAACTGTTCCACCAAAGTCTGCAGAAACTGGTTGGATGCCATGGTTGTTCTAGAGGTCCTCGCTGTCTTCTTGCTCTGAGATGTTGTCGTCTCGGAATCTCGAGTAATACTCGTGCCAGGTCTCGGTCTGCTCCTCGCTTTTATAATCGCCGTTACCCCCACCACCATCACCGATTTCTCCATCTTGCAGGTAAGTTGCTAATTTTAAAGCGTTTTTTAACGCACAGTGCCTGTCCCTTTCATGTTCCACACTTGTGTGCAAATACAAATGTTTTTCAGCAATAAATTTAAAATTTTTATTAATTTGCACATCTTTAACTGGAGTAGATGTAAATTGTTCTATCCATCTTTTCTTTTCAAGTCCTTTTGTGTAAATATTAGTAAATCTGTTTGAATTGATGCATAATATGATACAAGTCTGAATAACTGGTAAAACCGTCATACCAATCGATGTGATGAAAATATTTCCAAGTCCATCGGTTTGTTGTTGCGGCTTTGCTGGTTAGTGAAGAAAAAGAGCATGGTGGTTTGAATAAAAATGTGTAAGGAATATTTTTATCTATATCGTAAAATACAAGTTCTTTAATTATGAACCGATCATCGTTACCACGAAACGCCTGAAATTCAATAATACCCGGTTTGGACTTGATTTCTTCTTCCATGTCCCATTTGAAAGGTCACCTGTCTATCCATCACGGTGTCGGAAGGTCAACTGTTTTCCACACCACGGTAGGCATTTATTTATGCCAGGCCGTACAGTTGAAGGCGCGTTGGTGTATATTTAACGTGGGCACCATCCCCGGTAGGCCTACACCCACAAAATTTTGAATTTTTTATTGAAAAATTTGCCAATTCAAGTGTAAAGTGTTGTGAAAAATTTTAAAACTTTATTTAACTTTCCATCTGGTCATTTTTGTTGTTGTCATTATCATCACTTTGATCCTTTTCATCACTGAAATGTGTTTCTTCATCCGATTTTACAAAATTATTTTTTTCTTGCACATATTGTTCCAACTGTCTCCACATTTGAACTTCATGAGGAATTCTGTTGAATATTGAAGTGTCACAGGTCCATACAAAATTGGTGCATCCGGTTGTTTGTCCAAAGTATCTGTTAAATAATCTTTAATAATTGAACTGGAGAATACTAGCTGTCTTAAATATCTTGTTATTGGTTCAGTTGCACATGTTAAAATAAAAAATTCTTCTCTGTTCAGTTGAATTTTTATGTCATGTTTGGTCGTATCTCTGAATCTCATTTGATGTTCACCTCTGTGTTTAATAATATCAATTTCCAAGTCTGAATCCAATAGTCCTACTTTTGTTTTCCTGCCAAACATGTTGCTATTAAAGTAACATTCCAACAAATGGAGGTGTTTCATAAAAGATTCCCAAGCATTGGCTGTAAACAAAATCATTTTTGTTCCGTGAGTTAAAATTACTGTAGGTGAATAGTCGGTTGATTTCATAACTCCAATTAAAACACTTTTATCCAATCTTGAAGAGATTGGATAAAAAATTCTTAAAAATACTTCCATCAAAATATTTGGTGAAATATTTTCTTCCACATTTCTTTTCCTCTTGGACAAATATTTTTTCTTTTTACCTTTTTCTTCTTCTTCTTGATTTGTGACGTGTTGCTGTTCATTCATGTCCAAAAATTCTGAAATTTCTTTTTCTATATCGCATTCCGTTGTACCACTTGTAGAAGCCATATTGAAGGTGATGCTACCCATACGACGTCAGGCAACAAACTGATCAGGAGCGGCCTGCACGCTCCGCTTTTATACTCACGGAATGTAACAAAACCGGTTTTTTTACAATACATTTTTAACAATTCCACTTAGAGGTGTGTATGTTACAATTTTATCATGTAGAATTAAACAGTATGCAGTTGTATTTGCAGGTATAGCTGCATTAAACTCCATTTCAATCTTTATGTCAACACTTGATGATTTTACTAATTCATTTTGTTTAGAACAATCAATTACAACTATTGTGTAACCATCTAAGTATTCTTCTGGTGATAGTAAAGGTGTATTTGTTTTACCGTAATATGAATTTTGGAATCTCGCATACATATCTTATAATATACTGTACTTTTTATTAGCGAATGACACATTTAAATTGTCGTATGGGAAAAATTGTGAATTTAAATATACTTTAATATTTTTTAAGTTTCAATGATCAAATTTGCCTGCATGTTTTGTGATGCTGTCTCTCCTATCTGTTTGTAAACCAAATATAATATACCTGGCTCGTTCTACGTAATTAGATGTTTTAACAGTCCAAGTGTGACGATCCGTAGTTGGCAAGCTTGGATGTTCATGGAATTCCCAACTTCTAAAAGGAATTACAATATCACGATCAGCCTTTAACTTCCTTAATAGTAGCATTCTATGTTCGTCAGCTAATTTAACATGTGGAACTCTCCATACAATTTTGTCTAATGTTAATTTCCATTCTAGGTTTGCATCCGTTGTACCATCTGGAGCTTTAATAATGTCTTTATCGTTAGAAGATCTCAACAAAACTAATTCTTGTTTAACATTTAATATTATTTTTCTATAATCTTCAGAAAATCCAAGCAACAAACGTAATGGAATATGAAAATCAAAATATCCCTTTGTATTCGGAGTGATTGTGTCATGTTCAGGTAAAACCCATCCGGCTGGTTGAAGTAAATTGGTTTCATTAGGTGATATAGATGTTACCCCCTTTAAAGTTGTTGCAATACCTACTTTTTTAGTGGAATCAACTGTTACACCTGATATTTCATATCTAATTTCATCAAACAGGAAAGCCATAGGGTTATTTATAAATGGAACTGTTGTACCTACACTATTGTCCTTTTTTGTTACTTTTCCTTCGATATACAAGTAACTTTCACATGGTAGTGTGTAAATGTCTTGATGTTGTATAGGAATACGAATTTCATCGTTATTGTTCAATTTTGATGAAGTGTAAGGGTTGTGGGTGTGATATTCTTTTTCCCATAGTGTTTCGTCGAATGTCGGACCCTGCGCTATATCCAGTATATCCATAATCGGTTAATTTTAAACCAATCTTTTCTAAGAAACGAATGTTCTCGCGTGTTAACTCCTCCACAGCTGAAGAGCTACTAATACGGTTTCCCGTAGGCTGTCCACTTTTAAATGATAAACCCATGATTTTTGTATTAAAGTGTAGATTTTAAATGTAATCTAACTGTAATTGGCTCTTCTCGGAAATCTATCAAGTTACCGTCTTGATCCAATACGTTCAACACGATGTCTGAAATGAAAGTGGTGTTCAACGGCAGATATACTAGGTTTTGTGGCTTTTCAACAATTTTAAATCCTGGAGGTACACTCGGGTAAAAAGTATGTATAATATGAGTATTTGCTCCATCTCTGTAAGCTCCCTGTATAATGTTACAAGTTATATCTATACTATTAACTTTTAGTATAGTTACAGTTTGTTTACCGGAATGTGTTTGATTTGGTTCTAAAATTGGGCTATCTTTGGGAAATCCTAACAATTCACCGATTGATTGTTCCTGAGTAAAATCTATATAATATTTGGAGTTAATTTCAGCTTTCATAGTATTGTTATTACCTTTTAATGTTATATTGTCTTTTCCCATTTTATTTTGCAAAAATTCATTAATATGATAAATTTCATAAGAACCTGTGGGTAAACTGCAAACTTCTAAGTCTGTAAACTTTCCACTGGCATCTTTTCCTTTATAATAATGCAATAAGTTATTTTATCTTCCGTAACATTGGGAATAGAGTTGTAAGTTGTAAAATCTAACAGTGCCGCCTCCCAAAATCTTCCTTTTTGCAAGCGTAACGCTGGGAAAAGGATACTTCGTAAAGTGGACGATTTTCCTGTTAATGATACCGTATAGGAAGACATCTCAATTGTGACTGATAATTTTAGCTAGGAATTCCAAACATAAATGGCCGCATATTAAAGTGTTATCAGGTTGTTCTCTTTTATAGTTGTAATATATGTTTTTTAGCAGATTTAAAGTAATGCTCAAGCTCTTTAGGTGGTGGTAAATTGCCAAAACTATCAAAGTAATATATATTATCACCTCATTTCTTATAACAAACCCAATGAGTGCCAGGACCTTCAGAATTGTCTAAATTTACAATACCGGTTTCGTTTTTCCACATTTTTAACTTGTAAAGCATCTTTCATAAAGACACCGCGAAAAAATTGTATTTTTAAACATGAAATGTATTTAAATAATTCGATATTTGTTAACGCTTTATGTGGTATGTGGTATACGATACGGTCTTAGGTATAGACCTGCCCCGTTTTTTACCATTGACCATACTGTTGGTTTTTTGCTACCCTTTCTGGTGGAACGTCGTTTTCTTCTAATACTCCCTCCATGTTTTGTCTTTGCCGATCTCCTTTTCACTCTTCTTCTCCTTTTTCCACCTCCTACTGCTGTTTTAGCCTTCATACCTGCTGTTACCGCTAAAGCTGCTGCTTTTTCTGCAATACTAGCGTCACTAGACTTTACTCGTTGCCAAGCTATATCCGCGAGCTTTTTATCAGCTATTGATCTATTTTTTGTATCGCTAAATGTGGAAAATGCTATATCGTGTTCTTTACAAGCCTGATCTAACTTATTTATGCCTGGATCGCCTCTTTCCAGTCGTTTTTTCAATTTAGTTCCTGGTCCGCAATACTGATAACCTCCCGGTATGTGAAATTCGTATGGTAAAGCGTCTATTGCTCTATTTACGACAGATCCTACTGGAATTCGATTTAAAGCTTTACTTAACAGAGAAACCGCTGTGGACGTGATACCGCCTCCTTTCCGTATAGTGTCTCGATATGGACTGGTGTAATGAAATGCCATGATTGTCTTTTATATTCGAAAAGCGTAACCTATGTGTTACCTCTATGACAGGTTGCACATAAATGAAGTCATTTATTGAGTTATTTAATTAAATATCAATATCACCCCAATCTGATGATCTAAACTTTTGCGTTTTAGGGTTAATAAAGTATTTATTATAAATTTCTCGTTTAATGTATTCACCTCTCATGGATTCAGCATAAGTATTATGTCCCGATTTTCCTTGAAGAATATCTGGTGTAAAATGATTGTGTAAATCAAATATCGCATTACCTAAAACTTTTACAAGAAAATTAACAGTGACAGCATTATCTACATGTTCAGGGTCTTTAAGGTTTGTTATACGTTTATTATTACAATTATACACTTTACTATCCTTTAATGATGTTGTAATGGTCTGTCCTACAGTTGCAGCATCATTTGCTTCTCTTCCTTGTTTCAAGTGTTTTATCACTTTATCATTACATGTAAAAAATACAAAGTGATTATTTGGATCTAAATGTACGGTTTGTGATAAAGCAGCTGCATCATGATCCTCATGACCCCATGACACATTTGATAACTTTTTATCCGTGCAATCCCAAGCATTATTTTTGTATGTTAATAAATTAAACTTTTCATTACCTTGAACGAATTCATCCCCTTGCTTCGATACTACTTGATTTTGTTTTACAAAAGAGGTTGTTTCTTGTTTTAAGGTTTCCATCATTTGACCCACTGTTGCACCATCTGATGGCGCCGAACCATCTTTAACATTTGCTAAACAATTACCAAAACAATCTATAACCCCTACATCACGTATGATACAATGATCTTTAATATATTTTAGATTTACAGCATCGTTTTCAGTTTTCGGATAACCTATATCATTAATAACAAATTTATAAAAAGAAAATCCATCTTTTGTCTTTTCAGGTATCAAGGATTGTAAATAGCGTCTATTCACGCTGTCTTTTGCATCTTTAGGGTCATCTACGTTGGATATACGTTTATTGTTAGCACTATACGTTTTTCCATTGAATTTTAACGTATTTTTTAATTCAGATGATAAATAACCTTTGTTTATTGCATCACCGTTTTCATTTGGTTTACCAACGTTGATAATTCTATGATTTTCTGCATCATATGTGTTATTGTGTAGTCTTAATGTTGGTGATATCTTTTCCTTTACTATTTTTAAATTTACGGCATCGTTTTCGTCCGTGGGATCTTTTATGTTTTTTAACCTTTTATTACTAATATCATAATCTCCTTCAGGTGTTTGTGGTAAACCAGCACCTCTTTTTAAGTTATTCGCGTAATATAATCCATCCGAGGAATACCGTCCGAACTTGTCGACACTCATGGTGCAACTGAATAGCATTTTAGGGAGTAATGCATTTTTATGAGATTACCCCTCGGTTTCTAAGTTCATCCACTAAAGCCACCCATTCGTTTTCCAATCCAGTATGACCCGCTTCTTTGGCTTCATGTATTAGTTTCATTCTATCCACCAATTTATTGATATTATTGTAATAAATTACGTTTGTATTGTATAGTTTCTTCATCAATCCTTTACCGGTGACTGATTTGCTTCTTTTTCTCGGTTCTGGGGAACTTAAATCTAAAGTGGATGCTACTAATCTTCTTTTTACAGGTTTTCTTCTTATAATAGGTATTAATTTGGAAACAAAATCTTTATATTTTACAGATTTATTTCTATATATGGGTGCTTCAGGTAAATAATTTCTTTTATATGAATTAGTTTGATCCAAAATTTTGCTATACACTTCCAAATCATCATTTTTTACTAATGCTTTTAAAGGTTTATTTTCAAATAATAATTCAAATAGTCCCCTTGTTCCCTTATATATTTGATCACCTACGTGAATATTATCATGTTCATCGACATCTAATTTGCTATTACCAATCATTACACCTTCTTTGGACATTCTTGCTCCATAACTGTGGTATTTTTTAGTAGAATCAGTTCCAATTAACATTTTTAACAAGTATTTTCTTCCTAAAGGTCCTTTTGTATGAATATTTTCACCCAATAAGCTTATGTTTGATGGTTCTCCTTCTGTTTTTTCTTCTTCACTCGCTATAGATACCGCTTCTTCTTCACTACCAGCATATACATCTTCTCTTTCTGCCGTTGTATCACTAAATATGGAAGCTTCCGGGTCTTCATCGCTAATATCTTCTGATATTACACTTTCCCTTTCATATTGTGTTATCGGAGCAATAATATCACCTTGAAAAGAAGGTTTAGTCAATTTTTGTTCAATTGTTTCAAAGGCTCTGTAATAGGTTTAAAAGTAGATTCAAGAAATTTCTCCCTTTCGCTGATATCTAACTTTAACGCTCTGTTTTTACCCCGAATAGAATCACTAAGTGATTTAATTTCCTTTACTAACTTTTCTTGGTTAACCATGTTTGTAGCAAGACGTGCTGTACAAGAATGATTGTGTGATATAGTGGTTAGTGAATTAATATAAATTTATCGAAACCTATCCTGTATCGACCGTTATTTAGTGGTTGTTCCTTCATAATTGTCAAAAATCCATAATTTTCAGCCCAAGCCTTACCGCATATGTCTTTAAACCGTTCATATGACATATCCGCATTGACATGATCGTAATATATGTGTTTTAAGTTGGTTTCATCCTGTTTGAATACAATTAACACATTTGCGTTGTCTCTTATCAATTGTTTTGGTATTTTACTATAAGTCTGGCCTATGTAAATGCTATCTATATTGTTATGTCGCCCCATAGCGAAATAGCTCCTGATAGTGTTTTGGTTTTCACAGGATACATCATCAAATATAAAAACTGAAAATGGTTTAGCTTCATGCGGTTGCATTACACTTTCACTTGCATCAAACTTGTAATATTTCACTTCTGGAACATTATTAAATATTTTTTCTAATAATTGGTATTTGGGTTGTTGTAATGATTTAGAAAAGACATACAAGTTATTGAAACACAATCCTTTTGGGTTTGTAATCAAATTGAATACCACATTTGTTTTACCACAATTGGATGGACCGGTTACAAGACAACGCACCGTGTTTGGTAACAAAACACCATGTTTGCCACTGTTCAATTCTGAATTGTCCACCGTGAGTTCATCAATATTATTAATAGGAAAACTATCCTTTTGCGGTATTATCTCCATCCTTTGTAAAGGTTCAACCTAAAATGATGCTCCATCATTATATGAGATCCTTTTTAGGTATCCAAGAATCTTCACTCTTATTAAATCCTAACCATCGCACTTTTACTTTATCTTTTTTCCGTTGCAACACCTTTTCAACGAGATACACATCGCCAACTGTGGATTTTAACATTTCATGTCCATAAAACCCTCCTTCGAGCAATTGTCCTTTATTATCTTTTAAAATGTAAGTTTCTGGTACTGTAGGTTGCACCTTAAATACGGTAAAAACCTCATTTATCCAATTTGGCAGATATTTTACTGAATACACCTTTGTATTTGCTTATTCGCACTTTATCACCAACGTTAAACGTTTTAGGCTTTAGTTTTTCAACTTTTGGTTTAGTATTCATTTTTATACGTTTTAATACAAGTTTTTCATTTTTACTAGTCACTTGGTTTGGTTTCATACCAATTGTTCTATGGAACTTGTTATTGTAATCTTTTATTAGTTTTGGTAACATATCAATCCATACGTGCGATCCTCTGTTTGAAAACATCTTGTACATCGCACCTTTTAAAGTTCGATTGAATCTTTCTATGATTGATGCTTTCACCTCTGAAGTAGTCGAATAATGGTTTATGTCGTGTTTTTTCATTAAATTTGAAAATTCTTTATTGAAATATTCTTTACCATCATCGGTTTGTAAATGTTTTATGGTATTTTTGTCTCTCTGTATCGCAGTTTCCATGGCTTTTGTTACACTCTTGCCGGTTTTATCTTTTAGCGGTAAAGCATCTGCCATTTTTGTAAAACAATTGATAATAGTCAATATATATTTAAATCCTTTATTTTGTTTACTATAAGGAATCATTTCGATTAAATCAGCTTGATATAGATCATTCATTCCTTTTATAACAGTATTTCTTCGGGGAAATTTTCTCCTAGCCGGTTTATGAAGTTCATGAACAATTTTTTGTTTCAAATCCATAATTTTATCCTTCCTCATTCATGGATGAACTAAAAATAAATTTTTTATTACATTATACCCATATTTAACTGGGTCAAGGTCATTCAAATTGATGTAAAAAAATGGGGAACACGGCGTTGGACTTGCCGTGTTCCCCATTTTTTTTACGGAAGGAAAAGGAATTTAGGTCGAAGAAGGACGAAGAGGGACGAAGAATAGGTTAGTTGTCGATAGGGTTGAGAGAGAAGTGGCCAAAAGGAAGAGTATCAATTTGGTTTTCCATAATGTGACGTTTGTCATCTTTGTTTGACAATGCTTTTTTCACTTCTGTAACACTGTACACTTTGTGTTTTTCACTCCTTATGGTGTTGAATTTAGCAGTCAAGGTGGTGTCGTTAAATAAACAGTTTTTGTATTGTTCAAAGTTTACATTTTTCTTCAAATAACTTGTCTTCACACCTTTTGCTTTTTTGGTGGTAGATGTTTCTTCTTGATGTCCTTTATATACTTTAAAAGAATATAATTTGGACATTAGTGCAACGATTTCTTCCATGCTTGCTCCATTGCATTCATCTTTGAATTTGCCTAAAACTTTCTTATTATTTTCATTAAAGTTCGGGTGATTTCTTGGGTAGTCGGAAAAATCAAAATCATTTTTGTGTATGAACGTCCGAAGATCTTCATACATGTCTTGTGTCTTAATCCAATAAATTAGTGCGTCCGTGTCCATGTAGGCTACTCCAATATTTTCTCTTCCATAATGTTGAACCATTTTGTTGTAATGAAAGTCATACATGTGCGTTTTACTTATATCCAATATTGACATTCCTATGTACAACGGTCTATCCATTACTATCTTGGTTTTCTTCATGCTGACTGCTACCAAGTTTTCATTAATTATCATACTTGTTCCAAAATTCGGTTTCTGTACAAGTTTCTGCATCTGTCTGGGGTTTGTTACTAATTTTACAATTTTGTGTTTCCTTTTGTTTTCTAAAGTTTTTCCAAATATTGCATTGTTCATGAGCTTGTAAAAATCTTTTTCAAAAGCTGATGTTGCTGCTGCTCTCCTTGCAGTGTTTGAATCAATGTATGGTTTTAAATAACAAGATTGTGAAAATTTTAAAACTCTATGAATTTTGGTAATAATCAATCCTAATTCCAACGCTTGTTGTACAACCCAATAGTGCGCGACATAACGGTTTTTGTTGTTTAATGTCATCATTAATTTGGGCCATTTTCCCGTCGGTGATACTTCAGTTTTAGCCAACAGTGGCAAGTCGTAATGATGATCGTGTAGGTGTACTGGATACTCAAAGTCGCAGTCTAAGATGTAGCCGGTGTCACCTTCTTTGGGAATATCCATGATATTTCCAATTGAATCAGGGTCTACCCATTGAAAGTCGCCATACGGAAGGGGTTTGGACATCGCCCAACCATACAAATTATTCGCATCAAAATAGCCAAGAAAAATCGAATCTTTAGTTTCATCATAGTTTGGTAGAAATTTATTATTAGCTTTAACATGTCTTGTAACGGCCTGAGTTAATCCACCGCGTACACCTGATTCGATCATCAAAACCATATCGATGTCGGTTAACAGCTCCAACTTGCACTCGGTGGATTTTAACATGGCCTGCCATGCTAAGCGGGAGATGTAAACGAATGAAGGGGGTCCAGTCCGTAAGCGGTGAAACAGGTGTTCCTAAATTGTTCCATTATGTCACACAATAATGTTACATCTAGTTTTACATAAAAGTCAGAATAATCACCCAAGGTATTCATTCCTAATTCATTCCAGACTTTCTGAGCATGATTATAATCTTCAATTGAAATTTCGGTTTCAGTTAATTTACTTTTAAACGCTTCGATAGGTGGTAGTCTTGTTTCTTCAAATTTTTCCATTCCTGTAATATAATCATAAGGAAACACTCCTTTCCTTAGCACCAAGTCCATTTTATCTTCTGGCACAATTTTTCTGGTTTCTTTTAAATCCTGTCGTCTTAAATTTTTAGTTAGGTTGGCAAGGCTAGATGACATGAATCGAAAAGAGTCCACGAATCGAAGCTTCATCTTGCCAACAGTCTTGGAAAAACTAATATAATTCTCTAAATTGTTGGCCAAAACATCAATTTTCCCATCATCCCTGCCCAATTCCGGAATAATAAAATGTGAATCATAACCACTAAGGTTATGCAAAACGACTGGAATGAATTTCGGAAGTTTATAATTAATATTACATGAATTGCAAGCAGCCCCTCTGTAATAACCAGTAAGATGATCATGGTCATGAACTTTATGGTTCTCAACAGTAAATTCTTTTTTACACAAGTAACAATTAGTGGCATTGATATATTGAATTTCCTCCTCTTCATCTAGAGGAATCATAGGGACAATATTACTGTACACTTCTTCAAGCTTATCAGCTATAAAATACAAGTTATCTACAAAATGTTTAGCAGTATCCTCACCTCTGTACAAAATTGGTGTTGAACTTAAACCAAAATTTTTCAAATGTTCTTCTGACAGTGTGGATTTAACAAGCAAACAAAAACTGTTAGGTTTATGCAGCTGGTATTTCGTCCTACTGGTAATTTCCCCTTCTGGATGTTCTTGGGGTACCAGTGTAGACTCAAAGTCTGCATAAATTACAAATGGTACCCTATATTGATGGCTAATCTTTTCAAATTTTACAATAGAGCGAGTAGGTGCAGGCAAACTAATTTTGCATTCAAAATTTTCATTACAGAGTCTTTGGTGTTCTTGTAGCCACTGAGCACCTCCTCTTCTTAGCTCCTTATTTACAAAGCAAAAGCACCTTTTACAAATTGTTTTTTTACATTTCCTTTTGGACAACTGTTTACCTACTAAAGCTTCAAAATCTTTTATGTACACATAGTGTGAAATTTCACCTTTAGTTATTAATAACAAATCAGTATGGTTCCTAAGTTCAGTTTTAGTTACCCTTAAGGGGTACACATTATTTGCATCATCCAAACCAAAAATATTTACACTAACACCAGGATTCTTCTTTTCAAATTTACAAATGTCTTTAACACTTACAGGGTAAGACAGTCCTTGGAAGTTATATCTATTATTTATATTTACATAGTGTCTACTTACTCTAGAAGGGCGCTGCTCTGGCAAAATATATTTACACAACATAGCATACTTAAAACACTCATTATCTTCATTCTGTACATTTATACATGCTTTAGTTTTCTCAATGGCTTTTGGTAGAGGGATATAGCTACTTCCCCTCATACCGTAACCGTGCTTATGTACTCTTAAATCTAAACCCTCTACGGATGTAAACATCCAACCTGACCCTCTCCCTTCATGCTCCTGCATTTTTGTCAACAATTCTTCAATACATTCGTCTACAATTTTATTTACATCCGAGGCAAACATCAAAGTACGGTTTTTTGTTATGAAACCTCGAAGTGTGGTTTCACCATCAGATTTACTAAATTTTGCGTCCAACACTAAACCAAATTTAATAAAATTTAATCTTGCCAATTCTTCAGTTAAAGTTTCACTAATCAATGATTTTGCCTCGGTTACAAAGTTTTCAAAATCTAACTGTACATTATTAATTTTGTTATGGATTACCGTGTGTCCGGGGAAGGCATTTGCACTTAGCCGTCTCACACCTTCTTCTTCTACCGTATCCAAATCCAAATCCAAGTCGATGTCCGTGTCCGTGTCCGTTTCCGTATCCAGGTCAGTCCGTGGCGTTGTTATTCCAACTCCAGATGGTCCAGCGCCTCCAAACTGGATAACACTGGGTCTTCTGCGTTGAATCTGTTGAAGTTCACTTTGCCAATTGTCCAGGTTGCGGTTAAATTCAGCCAAAATGTCATCAATCCAGTCCATGTCCATTTCATTAGCCGTTTCACTCGCCGGGTCTTCCATATGTAATTCTTGATGGATTTGAAGAATCACTTCATCTGGGAAAAATTCCCCACAAATATGGCAAAGAAGCATTTTAACACTTTTTACCACTAGCGTCTTTAGATGTTACCTCTACAAAAGTTCACCAAAGAATGAGAGACGCTCTTGGCCGACCTCCTTTTATAGCGGGTGGTGGGGGGTGATCTTGGGAAAACCCGTTCTGCGCATGCGCAGAACAAAATGTAATATATTTATTTAAAATTTGCTATTTAGGACAAATATATAGGTCAAGGCCACCTTAAATCTGGTAAAAAAGAGGGAACACTGGATAAGAGATGGTAGTAAGATCAACTTTCTAACAAATACTTTCAATAATATATCAACAGGTGCAAAAGTTAAATATTTTTTTTAATTTCATATACCAAATTGTTTAAAATTAAAACTTTTAAATATATTTGTTTGAGCAAATGCTTTTGGCACACTTACCACACGCCAAAAGTCAAAAAATGTACAGAATTAAGACTGATCTCGCGGGGAAATACTGATGTGCTACCTAACATTGGTTATCTGACTCGAATAAGAATTGGTGATATATAACATATTGAAAATATTTTATGTTGTATAAATCACCAATACTATGCGACTCCGATAACCAGTGTGAGGTGGCTACATAGAATTTCCCCGAGAGATCAGCTTAATCCTGTACTTTATATGAGTGTTAGCGTGTAGGAAGTATGGCAAAAGCATTTGACCAAAAGAAAATATATTTAAAGTTTTAAGATTAAACAAACTAGCGAGTATAAAAATAAAAATTATTTCCTAACCATTGACAACCTGTTAACATATTGCAGTGTTAAAGTATTTGCTATTGAGTCAATCTTACCATCACCTCCGATCCAGCGTTCCCTCTTTCTTACCAAATGAGACTGAGGCTTGACTACCCGTATATATGACGTTTACCCCACCACTCATGCTCTCCCCCACCACAATCAATTCTCAAAAGTGGGTCAAGGCCATCGGAAATTATTATTTTGAGCGGAGGATAGAGCATCTGCTGCTCTATCCCCCGCTCATATTCTTTTTCTTCTTTTTTACAGTTTTATAATTTTTTTGGATTTTTGTAAAATGCAAAACAAAAAATTATTTACAAAAAAGTTATTTACAAAGGTGAAACTTCATCACTGCTATCCTCGTCATCACTACTCTCCAAAAATAATCTTCTACTACAAAATACAAGTCTTTTACACAACGACATTCTGTCCAATATAGCTCCTACTTGAGGGGTGTTCTGATCTTCCATTTCTTCTTCTGATGACGAGTCCAATGTTTCATAAGCATGTAAGTCAATATCTATTGAATTATTTTCTTCTTCATCCAATTCTTCCATTGCGCTTTCATCTTCTGTAACATTTTCTTCTTCCTCTTCCTCATTTGTTATTTCAATTGGTATCTCTTGTAAAATTTCGAAAATTTGTCTGCGAGGCACATCAGTGTTGTCCAGTGGAGGCATCTTAGTGGAATGTTTCACCTTTGCAAACAAACTAGACTTTTATATAGATATGTAAATTATTTACCCCCCACCACCATTTTTCCGTAAACCAAAACTCACAAAATATGTCCAAGTCCAAGTAGCACATCAAAACACTAAATTATTATTTTTTAAAAAACATAGCCATTTTAGCATTTACACGGTTATCGAATAAATATTTTACAAATTCCAAATCTGTAGTTTGCGGTGTTAACCTATTTGCCAAAAAGATTTGCACAATTCTTTGTGATCTCTCATCCAGAGGATCACAATTGACATTTTCAATTGTCCCTTTTCTTGTAGTATCCTCGATCAGCTCTACAATCTCCATCATGTCCTCTTCTAACAATATAAATTCAACGCAGTGGCTCACCATAATGCTGATCGCTAGAGTGTTCTGCAAAGAATGAACTCAAACTGACGCTTCTCACCACCTATATCACTTTACCCCCCACCACTTTTCAAGAGGCTCAACCTGGTTTCTGCTGTACGTATGCCAATTGTGTAAATAACCAGCACAAATATCACACTTTTCTTGTGGTATTTCATTTCTTTTTATGTTACAAATTCCAGTCATCAACATGTAGCCACCGTTTTCTATAAATTCCGTCATGTCCTCACAAGCAGCAAAACCACAGTCCTTACAAAATTTAAGATTTTCATTTCTAAAGACATAAGCAAAATAATTTGTGTAGCCATTCCCTTCAAAGTCAAACTCCTTCACTAAATTTTTAATTTTTTGTGGTGCACCAGACTGATGCACCACATAACGGAACAATTCGGTTTCATCGGAAATTTTCATTAAACACAATTCTACAAGACTGCAAGGAGCCATCTCTAGGGTGCTTCTCTTAGCTACGCTGAACTGAGACTGAGCAACCTCCTCAATACCCTACACCTGGTTAAACTTACCCCCACCACTTCTTTTTTAAGTAGGTCAAGGCCAAATAAAATCACCCTGTGAGCGGGGGATAATGCACTAAGTGATATGTTATTCCAGTATCACAGAGTGCTCTATCCCCCGCTCTGTTTTTTCCACATACCAAACAGCTAGTCCGTGTTCAACTCCAAGTCGCACAAAATAAAATAATTTTACATTCCCAAAATTTGCTCCCCAACATCTTCTACTACAAATTCTGGACTTGTAATAACAAGTCGTTCAGAATTCTTATTTTCCAGTTGAGCTTCTAAATATTTAATTTTTCGCTCCAACTGCTGGATATAATCCGCAGCCTCCATCAAAGTGTCCAGCTTACTGGCGCGCAATTTAACTTTTGGCACCACCAGTTTTAACCGGAGCATCGCCACTCGCTCCTTGTAATTGCGCTGATGGTCCGCCAACCGCTTCAACTCCTTATTTTTTATTTTATTCTCCACCGTGCCCTCCATCAATGCCTGTCTTAAAATATTTCCTCCTTCTTCATTGGATGGTCCAGGTTCTGGTGACAAATAATTTTTATGATCCACCAACAACGGAGCATATACAAACGGATTTTCTCCTAACGTTTTGACAACCCTCTTGTGGCCGGGCTGCAATTTTCTGCTAGGCGCTTCAAAGGAGACTTCTGCAGTGTTTCCGCTCATAATGTGTAGCTCGGATGAAAGTACAAAGCAGAATGAGCCAAGTGAGTAGCGCTGGGAACTGAGTGAGATTCAGTAGTAGTGGGGGAAAGTGGTTGTCACGTCACCTTTCACTAGTGGGGGAAACCGGTTGTCACGTAATCATGTACTGCTTCACCATAATGCTAAACATCTGTTTGGTTAATAAAATTAATTTGTTATAAATTTTCTTCACCGTCCAGGACACTGGTTTGGGACGTGTCTGAATAATGTTTTTATTTTTTTTTTATTTATAAATAATAAAAAAAAAAAACATTATCCCCAGGTTAAGATATTATATAAATGAACTATTTTTTTTTTTTTTTTTTTTTTTTTTTTTTTTTTTTTTTAATAGCTCATTTATATAATACCCCCCTCCCTTATTTCAAGAGGGTGAAGAAATAAATTTTGGAAAAGTAATTTTGAAAAATTTAATTTGGAAAAGAATGTTTGGAAAGCAAAACTTTTGTCAAGTCAAAAGTTTACATTTACTCCTGCAAACGCCACACAGTCCTACGTTGACCCATGATCACCGTTCGTATCAAATACCCTCTCATGGTCATCAATTTTTCTTTTACTAAATGGGGAGCAACTCTCACATGAACATTTTTGCCCTCGTGCCTCATCAAAAAGATGTGAGGCTTTACTTTAAGGTGTTTTCTAAAAAAATATTTATCACCAAGATAGAGCCTTCGATAACGAACCATAGGAATCTCTGTTTGCGTTTTAGGAGCAATGTTTAGCGAAAAAGGCCTTACTATGTTCCGGGTGGAAGCTGATTCACGTTGAAGATGATAGCGGCATAACTCTTCACCGCTAACAGCCCACCTGGCACATTTCTGGTTAAATTTCGCTAAAGTTTTCAAAACAAATGTACACTGGCGTTTCGGTGCCGCCGCCTTTTTAGACTTTATTGTTTTACGCAAACCCGGCTTGATTTTATTCAATGGGATACTTACTTTAATTTTTGGTTGCTCCACTTCAAGTTGAGGGTCTTTAGATGTCAATGGAAGGGAAATAAATTTTTGTTTGGGTTTAGCAGGACTTGTTACAGGAGTGTCTTTAGATGTGGATGGAAGGGAAATACATTTTTGTTTGGGTTTAGCAGGACTTGTTACAGGGGTGATAGGAGTGACAGGAGTGGTTGGGTCAAAGAAAGATTTGAAATATGTAAGGATTTCTTCAGTGGGGGATGCGGGTGTTGGCGGTGATGGCGGCTTCTTTGGACTCACAAAAATTTCTTCATCAGAACTGGAATCCAAAGAAATTACACTCGGCCTAGCTCCACTCAGCACACTCGTCACTGTTGTCATCGTCGCAGTCGTCAGCGCAGTCACAGCAGTCAAAATTGTTTTCACCAAAGTGTCTTCGGTAATTGTAGATCCAGGTCTCAAGTCCACAATAATTTTTTTCCCCGAGGAGATAGAGGTTGGCAGTGGTGACAGGCTTGGCATCGAAGCGGAAGACATTGAGGCAGAGGTACAAACAGCAGGCGAAGCGGGTGGCAATGAAGCGGAGGTCGAGACGGCAGTGGTGGTAGGCGGATAATTCTTGAAGCGAGGCATGGCGCGGAGCAGTAAAATGTTCAACTTACTCGTAGCGATACTGTAAGCAGAATGAAACAGCTCGCAACCTATTGGAATATTCCAGCGCGCTATGTGGTGGGGACAAACAAGTCTGTTACGTAATACCCGGATCTACTTATGCAAACACATGGCCAGACATGTCAATGGAAAAGTACCAGAGGCCTCCACCTCCACCTCCCTCCGGGGTGGGGGGGGGGGCGCAGTTTTCGTCCGGAGCAAAAAATTTTTGGTCAAGGTCAAAATCCCAAAAAAAAATTTCGGGGGGCGCAGTTTTCGTCCGGAGCAAAAAATTTTTGGTCAAGGTCAAAATCCCAAAAAAAAAATTTCGGGGGGGGGCGCAGTTTTTGTCCGGAGCAAAAAATTTTTGGTCAAGGTCAAAATCCCAAAAAAAATTCGGGGGGGGGGCGCAGTTTTCGTCCGGAGCAAAAAATTTTTGGTCAAGGTCAAAATCCTAAAAAAAAATTCGGGGGGAGGGGCTCACTTGCCGTCCGGGGCTCGGGGGGGGGGGGGGGGTCACCTACCCCTAGGACTTTAACTCTTGGATACCTGCTACCCTTACTCATGTGTCAACAACAAATAATATTTTGTTCCACCACAGTTTGGACAGCCAACACTTAGTCGCATCTCGCTCTAAGTCCTGAGGAGTCCTCAGAACTCAGGCAAAAATCCGCCTAAGTCATGGCTGACCTACATATCGTGTGGAACAAAATATTATTTTATTCACACACAAATATGGGTCAAGGTCATCCAAAAGTTAAAAAAGAAATCCCCCCGATGCCTAAGACCGCCGGCGGTCAGAGGCATCGGGGGGATCTCAACATTTAGGGGGAGGTGATTTAATAAAAAATTATTTATTTAATTTTGAGTTTCCTTAAGGGAAACATGCTACAATAATTTGGAAGAGGCCATGCTAACCATGACCGAGGATCCCGTGTTAACCCGTAGGTACTGACTTTTGCCTAGCACACCGGTCAGTGTCAGGATCCGACGCCTCGTGCTAAAGGATGCCAACCACCCATCTAGAGTGATGAGGTCCAGTAGCGCCCCTGACCGAAAGAGGCCTAAGGGTGGATCCCCAGGGGCCTACCCCCGGGCTCGTTAGGCGCCATGCTATTGTTGGTAACAAATAACTCTTGAGGTTCTGAACCTCGAAAAATTTTTATTTTACAGAGACTGTTAAGTCTCAAAAGCCTAACACTTAAGCTGCCAATTTACGGAGGAGTACCTCCAAGATGCGAATTTAGAAAAATTTCTACTTGGGGACAACCTGTGAAGATTAGTACAAAGAAATATTTTTCAACACACAACACTTAGACTGAATAAATCCAACACCAAGACCTAGCAGAAGCAGCAAGCGCAAAATAAAATATTTCTTAACACTACACATGCCATGCCTTAGACTAAAAGAATTCCCAATATAATGCGGCGCCAACATTACATTGCGAATCCTGTAGGGCAGAGCTTCAACCACTCAGCTGAAGTGTTTGAAACCAACTGCGAGGAAGCAAAGCCTCAGAGAACCGAAGCTGAGCCGGTCAGGAGTGGGGGAACCGGATCTGGTTACGTAAACAGCCAGACCTCGACACGTACTTGTTTGCGGCATTGGACAATCTCCAAGAGCCACACCTGAATACATTACTAACCGGATCTCATTATACAACACGTGTCAAGGTATGGCAACGCCTCGGGCTATGCCACCTCCTCCTCCCCCCGGGGGGGGCTCACTTCTCGTCCGGAGCCGAGGGGGGGGAGGGGTCTTGGGACTTAGAATATTTTCAGTCCAAGTCAGGTGTACTATAGAATAATATTTTAGCTTGCCGGATTCAGCACAGCCGGCAGAGAGGGTTACATAATGCTTATATAACAGACTGGTTTCTTGGCCAACTGGCTAAATGTAGCTCAACAGAAGGTAAGTCAGTTTATTGCGAGCCAACAAACACGCCACACCTCGCTGCCGCGGGACTTTTCTGTGAGTAAATTTTTATTTTTCCTTCTTAATAAACTTAGCAAAACAAAACCTAGCCTGTTTTGCACGAAATTAATTTTTGTTACACTGCTACACTTACGTTTACTTAACAAATTATTTTCCACTCCTTATTTAATATTTTATTCCTTACTTGTTAAGACTTAGAAACTAAAATGCTGGAAGACTGTTTCATACGAAATTAATTTTTATTTAGCTATACAGGTCTCCTATTATTTTCCTACACTTGTATTTTGCAGGCGTGGCTAAATATTTTTCGCTCACAATTTAATTTTATTCCACACAAGTGGATTTTGAACTTTACTACAAAACTAATCCATATCCGTCTCCTACAAAATTATTTTTCATTTGGCTCTACCTCTTTTAGTCTTACATTAAATATTTCTTGGAGTTAAATTTTACACAAGTCTCTCGGTTAATTTTTCTGCACAGTACGTGTTACTCCTTGGACAGTTCCCAGCAAACTGTTTCTACACTTGTCAACAACAGTCCGCATTACCCCCTCCACTACTCATTCCCCCACTATAGCTCTGTTCCCCCACTACTTCCAGCTAAGGTACAACACTGGACTAAGTGTTTCAGTTTTATCCTAACCTTACTGTGAGACACACCTATGGCTGAAACTTTGCGAGAAAAATTATTAAGAGTAAAATTTTTGCTGGCCAAGCAAAATAATTCTGTTAAGGTGTCCAAGACTTCCACTTTAACAAAAATGAAACGTTGCTTCAAAAATAATCCAAAATTTTACTCAAGGGACACAAATATCACTATGGATGATAAAATGTTTCAGAAACTTTTAGACGAGCTAACTTTTGCCAGTAAGGTTACGTTGGTGACTCCAATTCCCGACCAAGTTCCAACATCACCTGAGAAAGAATAAAAAATAAATATTTCTCAGGAAATATTTCCAATCCGAGTTACGGTAAAGGACAGACTCGGATGAGTTGTTGCAAAAATTTTAATTTTTCTTCCTTCTGACCACTTTACCCCCACCACCTCCTTATCCCCACCACTGGACCGCATACCTGGGGAACGCCCTGCGCCCAAGTCAGTACGTCTTCGGACGCGGTGCTGTTTGGATCGCGTGTCGTTTGTCGCACTGTCGGGTGTTTGAAGAAATTATTCTTCGGCTCTCAGTCTCTCGGTGGGTAAGTAAAATATAAAAATTATTTTTTTTTCAAGTGGGGCTGCTGGGACGGGTCAATGACCCCTGACGGATATATTAGGTCGAGAGTCTGATCGCTAGGGAATAAAAAAAATATTTTTTTGCACTTTTGTGATTCCTCGAGAAATTTCAATTTCTCAGCAAAATTTGAGGATTCGCAAAAGTGCAAAAAAATTTTTTTTTTGTATTCTTGCGTGACCTTGACCTAATTAACGTCAGTGACGTCATCATGATGACGTCAGCGGTAATGACGTCACCATGACGTCATAGGTGTGACGTCATGTGACGTCATGTGACGTCATATGACGTCATTAGTGACGTCATTCGTGACGTCATTAGTGACGTCATTCGTGACGTCATTGATGACGTCATCACTGCTGACATCATCGTGATGACGTCATGTCCCAGCAGCCCCACTTTTACACTACTTATAGTTTTAAAACACTTCCTATTTGGTCTTCAATGTATCTCAGTTTACGATATACCAGAGGTGATCGTATAAAAAGGAGTCACTTTTAACATTTAAAAGTAAAGTTTGTTTGTACAAACATCCCAAATCCTAATACTCTTGTCCCGTTTCCCAACACATTAACGATCATCCATGTTAATCTCATGTGACTGCGTTACACAGTTGCATTATCGGCCACTCAATAATTAGTAAAACATGGCTTTTAAGCCCGAAATCACTCCTCAATTCAGTTATGTTGATGAATCAATATGGATTTAAATATTTTATAGTAAGTTATGATTAAGTTCAATGTAAATTACACATCAATAAAAAATATTTGTCAAATGGATATGTCACATACATTATTTGAAAAGTTTACCATTACAAAATTTAAGCTGAAAAACGATAAAACGATGACATATACATGGGTTTTAAAAAACGCCATAACAGTTATTTTATATCGTAATTGATCAACTATTGTACTCTAATATAAAAAATATTAATGTGTATTTAATAAAATATATATCATACAAAATATTGTTGTTATAGATGGCTATATCCGGGCTATTAGACATTGCTGTTAAATGTCTTAAGAAAGGTTTGTAAAATTATTTAAATATTACCAACGCAGGAAAATAGGAGGAGGGCACATCAGCTCCAATACGATGCTTATAAAATCCAGTTTTACCTTGACTTTTATAATTTAATATGAATACAAAGTATGAGTCAGACAATCTAGACGAGGACAGTTTAAAAATTTAAATAAATTCACCTTGCATATATATTTTTTTAATTACATAATCCGATCTATAATTATATTTTTTTGCATATTGACTTTTAATACCTTGATTAATTAGTTATACATAATTTAAGTAAGATATACATATTTCATAACAATGCTCGACATGAATGCCAAATGAATCGACAAATAATTTATATTGAGTGATGTTGTTAAATATTTTATTAAGGTGATTATTTAGGGGCGGTCGTCAACAAAAAAATTTTAAACCAACCACAGCCAGAATATTTATAAAGAAAATCAACAAAATCACATTCTCTAAAGGTGAGAAGAAACAATTGAATTCTTTCAACAATCGACGGTACTTTCGGTATTCAAGGAAAAGCGATTTAAGAATTGGCTGCGAGCATCGGTTCCCTTTCCCTTATCCCATGTCCACTCACTCTATATGCTAATATTTCTTAAGTTCTTCACTCAGTGGTTTTACATCGAGTAACAAATCTTAAAATAAAACGAATGAAGGAAAATATGTGTTTATGTTCATTACAATACGTTGCTCTTTTCGACACAGTCACAGATATACATGTAACATCATGGAAAAGATTCACCTGTTTTGAGTCTGACTTGCTATTTAAAATGAGAATTTACTCATCGTGTTAGGAATTCAGCTATAGACAGACTAACCGAAGTTCTTTTAAAACGTTTTATACGATTGGAATAACATCTTCTAATAATTCCAAATAGTTCTCAGTCTCTAAATACACGCCATCTTTGATAAATATCAACTCTAATAATTATCACACACAATTTTTTTTATTGGAAATTTTACATGCGATATTGGTTACAATCATTGTAAATTCATAAACTTAAACCAAACCACAGCAATGCCATTTAAAATATGCATGGAATACATGGTTTGGACAACTTTATTAATTAACGGGATAAGTTGTTTTGGATGATTATAAAAAATTCACATGATTTAACCATCATACAATACATTATACAATCGTATTTTTCTAGCCATTTGCAATAGGACACACAGTATATATCACTAGGGGTACCTGTGCAGCGCAATGCGCTGCATTTACCCGATTATCTGGTAATAATAAAACCTTGCCCCTTTGCATAAAAAATTCAAAGTTCTATTCAGAGCTTATTCAGCTAGTTTGTCTGTTTTACTATCAACAGCTGTTTTATTTTGCAATGCATTACAAATCATTCGCAACCATGTTAATCTTACGGACAAAAAACGAACTTTAAGTACTTCTCGTGCCCTTCAGAGTACAAATATCAAAAATCTAATACCTTATTGCAAAACTACGAACATATACGAATCTTATGACATCTCAACTATTGAATTTCTTCCAGAAATAAGGGAGGAGTAGTGCTTACAAAAAAACAGCTTCACGTATTATACTGTATATATATAGGTAGATTTCATTTCATTTCAAATACTATAGCTGTCGCTGAGTGGTTATAGTGCTCCCCTTTGAATCCAAAGGTTGCCCTGAAAGAAAGGATCCTGAGAGAAGTTTTTTTAAGATTCGATTACGGACCCAGTTGCTATTTCTCATTGTCATGTCATTAATGGTGCTTTCTAACAACTGGTCGATGTTAGAGAGTAATAAGACTGGGGTTTGGACCATTCCCCATCAAAATGCTTAAAATGCCACTGGCGTAGTTACGTAAAAATATACAAATCATAATTTTTTTAAGAGGTTAACTAGTTTTTTTTCTAAAAAAAGTTAACTTACGTCCATACTAAATTTGATGTAAATCGGTAAACATTTATATTATTCACATAAGTAAAATCACATTTCTATCATTATTTGATCACATTCCTTAGGGTAAAATTAAATACACTCTGTTGTAATTGCAATCAGCAATGCATGTACAAAAACGTATCGCTCTTTCATTTTCCACATTAATTTTTTCGGGAATTCGTGACAAAAAATTATAATTTTTGTTATTTTTTTATTATTCTTCAATATGTCCTCTTCAATTTGTTCTCTTCGAGAATAGTGTTATAAAGGAGTGCTAAAAAGATTTGAAACGACTTAATATTTTATCAATAATTAAACTAAAAGTTAAAACTCTGATAATTATGTCGTGGGCTGAAAAACTAGGTTTTATAAGGTGTCGGTCCACAAGGAGTCATTTGATAATCTTAAATAGAAGCTTAATTTAATATGTATATCAAATTAAAGGTTTCAGTTATTAGAGTACAATGTCTCAAAACCAATCTCAAATTGATAACTGTGACTTATATGTTAGGCAGTCAACTTTTCATTGAAATCATATTACTGAACTTAAAATTTAATAAGTAAAAAAAATGTCTGTAAAATCATGTACAATTTGACATAGGGCGAAGAATTTTTTATAAAGACTTCCATCAGATTCTCCTCTAGGGGAAATCTGGAATAAGAGTATATTGGCCAATGTTATACAATACATCATTTTAACGGTCTTTATTTTGTAAATATTATGCCACAAACCCAACTTAAAGAGGTCAAGTATCTTCAAAGCACATTATATATATATATATATATATATATATATATATATATATATATTATGCTTATTGTTTATTTAATGTTTGTAAAATTTTCATTGGCCGTGGGAAAATAAATAAATGAATCGAGAATTAACGAGTTAGGTTACGAAAGCATGTTTGTTTGGTTAAAACATGTCTTTTCAGTAAACATTATACTATAATCTTTCAATTTATGTTACTCATTAATGCTTTGTAAAATTATGTGTTAAATTTAGTTATTATAAACTGAAAATTAATATAAATTTATAATAAATACCTAAGCTTAACTATATTTAATGTGATTCACAATTATTACGAAAACCTTTAACACACGTTAACATTTTCTCAACTCACCACCAGCAATGGGCTGGACAACTTCTGTTGTGTACGTAGTAGCTCAGTCATTGTAAACTGTACTCAGGGTCACCAAAAGTTTCCCTGGCGTTTGTTTATTTTGTGTTGTTGACATCGTTCCATGTGTATGGTTTCAACATCACTGAGTTTGAAAATTTGAACACTATAATATTCGATACACACAAATGATTAGCAAAATAATTTCAAAAGTAATACATGGAATAAAATTATGATGATATTTTTATTGTGAGTTTCTCTTGATTTTCATTTTATGTTTTAGAAAAACTAAATCAAAACATGAAGGAAAAGCTTTTGTTAGGCTAGTTGATTATAGTAATAAGTAATCAAGTAATTTGGTTTATCTAAAATGATTTATCTCATTGATGATAATGATATACACTTGAGGCTGAAGAACAGAGAATGTATTGAATTAATCGCTGAGGTAGCTCCACCGCTGCGGGCTTTGTTTCTGGTTCATCGGCGAGGGATGAGCCTCTTACATGTATTGAATACTGAATCCGGGCAATTATTTATCGTTCCCAACCAAAAGAGGTATAATCTATGACTTTATTAAAAATCATGCATGCACGAGTCAAAATATATGTTCTTCTATCATAGGGCATTTGAGTCTGGATAAAAGGGCAGTGTTGTTAATTTAACAAAATAATTATTGACTGTTATTGACGAAAAAGTTAACTCCTTATCCTTATCAAAGTATAGAACCCTAATAATCAATGTTTCAATTTCAGAGCTTAATTTAATCATACGGGAATAAGTTTAAATATAAGACAAGTAAAGTAGGTATGTTTATTTCTTTTCCCACCATAAAAAATGAGGTTTTTTAAAAGTAATAACTGCTATTCTATGTTGCATCACTAATATTGATTCTACCTACAATATTCTTATTTTATGATAAAAGTAATCTTACAAAAAAATCAATAAATTTACGTCTCCTATTTTAACATAGGTACTGTTAGTTTATTCTTACCTTCACTAATAAGGTGTTGTTGCTTTACAAAAAAAAAAAAAAAAAACTATGTGATACAGTGTGTTAGGTATTTTAAGTTTTTCAATAAAAACCTATAAAAACAGTATGAAAACAGACAAAACCTTGCACAAAAATTTATTACAAACTACTATTGCCATGTTATTCAGTCTGTATGATGCAATAATAGTTGGTTAGTAAATGGTGCCTAAGAGGTGAGGGATCCTTATAATAATTAAATATTTATTTCCCAGCTTTAAAGAGGGCATACATTTTCTAACACCGTCATAATTATGTACATAGTTATTAGCTCCAAAAAGTTTGAACAACATATAACTAGCTTGAAACGAAATTTTTTTATATGTTCTTTGTTAAACAGAATGTCTTTTCTACAAGAAAGATAATAAAACTGTAAACAATATATAGAGTACATTCTTGTTATTCTATATGCGTTGTTTAGAGAAATCCAAGAAAACCCACATCAAATTTTAGTATTGTTTTATACAGCACGGGATATTATAAGTGACGTCGCTGCTACGGACGTCTCCAGGAATATTTGTGGTAAACGACGCAGCCATTTGGCAAAACGCCATGTGTCAGAGAGGCTAGTATATACAACTGACATGTGAAGGGAGGAGGCTTTGCTAAACCTTTATAGATTGTTTATAATCAGACAAACCGTCGCGTTGGCCGTCAGCTGGTGATGCTGTTCCTCCTAACAGTTAGAAGAGATGCATTCTGTTCTACAACTGTTATTTTTATGATGCAACTAAGGACCGATCTGGTAAGCTGTTTAAAGACAGCCCGGAATAAGCTTATGTCTTCAATTCATATGCACTTGTTTTATAAAAGGTTTATTGTTCATAACAGTATTAATGTTTTCATTGATTTATGATATTTGTGTAACCAAGAAACTAGAATTTTTATTGCTCTACCAGGTTAATAAGCGTCATTCTATATGAATGGCTCACAGAGAGAAGGCTGAACAGATCATAATACTTATACTTAAGCTCGTTTCGAAGATCAAAAATTGGTTCAATTGACGAAAACCCTTTTGAGTACTTCTTACACTCTTGCAATTCATACATTTTTTAAATTCTATTCTTATCCTGTGAGCCAAAATGGTGCGATCTTTACTGATGCCCTGGATTTCAGAGACGACACAGCGTCATACGTCCTTTTAAGCTTGTTCTACTTTTGTTTTTTGTAGTCTTCCTAATCGTATGTCAAATATTTTAAAAACTTCAATACGCCACACTAGATTTCATACGCATCAGGATGTCTTATAAACTCTGGGAAAATGTCGTTTAATCCCATTTAAAAAGGTTTTAGAAGAGATCGTCTCGTGTAGCCCCATCGTAGTTGAAATTTCAAACAACTTCCACTGGACCTCATTGGTTTTATTCATTGTGATTTAAATTTATTTGTGTCTAGTAGAAGTACAAGAAGTACAAACAGGTTGAGGTAAACAGGCGAGGTGTTGAACAATTCCACAGGGACGAGGCCTTACAACTAAAAAAGGTCTATGGCTGTCAACAGACTTACTAGTGGAGAATTCTCATAGCAGAGAACTTTTGTGTATTATGAGCGCAAAGCAGTAACTTTTAGAGAGCAGTAATGACAATTTGAGCTTAAAACGCAAAATATTTTTCCTACCACCTTAATTGCAACAGATAAAATGTTTTATTGTATACAAAATTACATTTAGGTTATGTTTGATTTTTCTGTTGGAACACACTGTTAACTATCAAACATAACCTCAAACTAAACAATAACTAAACTAAGCAATTACTAACCGACAACAATGACCAACAGCTGTGGCATGGTTACAGCTGTAACAACAGCTGATATTTAATTGCTATTTGATTTAGCATGCGGGAATAAACGGAATCCGGAAATAGCTATTTGTGTAATAAGAGCGTAAAGTACGTCATTGCCACTCGAGAATTGTAGATGGCCGCACGAAGCGTCAGCTGAGTGCGGCCAAACAATTCAAGAGATGCAATGACTATTTGCGCTCGTAATACACACAAGATTTTTCCTACCAACATAATTGTTACATATTACATGTTTTATTGCATACAAAAATGCTATTTAGATTATTTTTTATTTGTTTCTGTTGGAATATAATGTTAACTATCAAACATAACCTCAAACTAAAAAAGAAGCAATTACTAAACGACAACAATGAATAACAGCTGTAGCATGGTTTGTAATAACAGCTGATTTAAAATTGCTGTTTGATCTAGCGTGCGGTAAAGAATCATTGCCGCTCTAGAGCGGGAAAGAAGCGGAAACCGGAAATGAACTGTTTTGCATAGGGGTTACAGGCGTGGCAATGCAATTATTTCTATGCAGTGGTAGGAAAGACTATTTTGGGTACGGTTTCCAGGTGTGGCAATGTGATTATATCCATGCAGTGGTAGGCAAATAGCTTTTACCACTTTGGGTGAAACTGGGGTTCAAAACAGTGTACACCGACTTATCTGCTCTGCAGATATCAAGAGAGTTGAGGAGTATATCCGCTGTATCTTTCCTGCATTGTCAGTATAACACCCTGTAAAGATCCTTGCACTCTTGGTCCCACCATTGTATGTACTCTTTTTTTTACCATTTGACATGTACGTTTTAGCCAATGTATACAGAACCAAATAAGTAGGAACACCCTTATGTGGAATTGAGAACAACGCCCTCGAAACACAAGTAGCCCCACAAAGATTACATTTTTATCTCAGGACTATCCGCTGATTGGTTGAATGAAAACAGATGGTTGAAATAATTTTGCAGACGTTTTGTTATTGTTTTACTTTTTTGTAAACAAATATCCTATACTATAATACGACCAATGTCTGAAGGATGTGTGTTCCACGATATCGAAACGTAGCGGTTAGATTATGCTTAAACTTTGAATTTAGTAGGGTTTTGGCCCAAAAATAAGTTTAGAAACGGCCTCAATCCCAGGAAAAATCGAATTTGTTCTCAATTTAAGTTTAAAGATGGTAATTTTTAAATTGGTCTTATGGGTTGATATTTTGGTAACGAAATAACAACTAAAAGTAAACAAAAATAAATTAACATTATCAATTTTAAGCAGTTTTTTAACAGCTGTAATCTGTAAAGAGTCTGAAATGTACCAATTTAATATTGTAATTATCAGTGGTCACACAACACTACTCTTATTTACAGTGCTACATTAAAAGATGTTTAAAATGTTCTTCCCGATCCTAATGTTATTCTAAAAGGAAGCATTAAATTCCAATTATGGGTAGTGCCTTCATTTTAAATCCGATTCTCATAACTTTTTTGCGGAAAAAATTACAGGCCACCTTATCCTACGACGCCACAAACTTGGAAATCGGTTGAATATCGTAGCAAGATTTTTAATTACAAAATAATCCTTATCATATTAAAAAGTTTTTAAAAAGTTTTTAAATAGATTATCGTTTTGATAATGATTTGATTGAAAGCTATTCTTTAAAAGAAAAACTGTAAACGAAAGTGGAGCTTAAATCAAAGGATGTGTTAGTCGTGCTCAATTTTCTATACTCAGTAACAAAACCTTCACTTTCGTTTTACAAAACTAAGGTAACTCCTGATTTTCAAATTTTAAACTCGCCTACATGACAGAGTAACACCTATGTTGGAAAATGGAGCTATGAAACATCCCTGAGTAACACACATTTAGTTTAATACACCACGAAAATCTTTGCCATGGATTTTTTATAACCAAGATATACAATTTATTTTTGGATAGTAGTCGTGCTTCAAAAAAATCTTTTGTTTCCATTTTATTTTTTCCATGATAATATTACTTACCAATACTTAGTTCATCAACAACTAGACCATATGTATATGGTTTTAATACAAAATTAAAAAATATGAGGATATATTTTTATTGATTAGGCCTAATAATAAAAGCTCCCTTTAACATTTATTCAGTAACAATTAAGTTACTCGGTTGATTTTTTTTTTTTTGTTACAGTCAAAAAAATCTTTGCAAAAATGTATGTAAAAAGGCAACTCATAAAGAAAATGCCGGGAAAAGAGTTTTTTATAACACCGCGTTCAAACACCTAGATTGGAGAGTGTTAAATTCACCACTAGTCCAAAAAAGTGTCTTTTCCAATGTCTATGTAGGAAAAGGCAGCGGCCGGTAATTCGCATCCTCCAGGCCAACCTTCATAGATCCTGGGGAGCTGATAACCTTCTAGATCAGCTCGCCCGAGAACTTGGTGCTGACGCCCCTCCTTATCAGTGAACAGTATCGGGACAGAGACCCAAACATTTGGATCTCGGACAGCCTCGGTACTGCTGCATTTGGGCACGTAATACACGAGATGTTTTGGTGCGGAGTCACGGGCGCGGCCGAGGATTCGTCTGGGTTCGGTGTAGGGACGTGACTATCTTCAGTTGCTACCTCACACCCAACGAGGGCCGTCCAGGACTTCCGCGACAAGATAGATAGCCTAGAGGAGTGCGTTCTCGGCACCACCGGGCATGTCGTCGGTTGGTGGCGATTTTCAACGCCAGGGCCGTCGAGTGGGGAATGCCCTCTAACAGCTCCCGGGGGAAATACATCCTGGATTTCATCGCCAGGGCCGGTCTTGTCGTCCTCAACCAGGGCGACACACCTACTTTTCGGCGCCCGGGCAGAGAGGCACGATCCCCGACGTCACCTTTGCGTCTGAGTCGCTCCTTCCGAGGATCTCTGGCTGGAGGGTTGTGGAGGACTACACGGGTAGCGACCACCAATACATCGTTTTTGACCTGCATGATCAGGCAAATCGTCGAGTTTCCGCATCTCGGGAAGGGCCACGCCGATGGAACACCAACAAACTGGACGTGGTCAAGTTCACCGAAGTCATCTCTCGGGGAGCGCAGGGGAATCCTGGTGAGGCTGGGGCCGAGGCACTAGTAACATCCACGATGGAACTGATCGTCTCGGCCTGCGACCAGTCTATGCCGCGAAGGAAACCCCGACGCGACAAACAACCCGTTTACTGGTGGACTGAAGAGATTGCGGAACTCAGAAGAACATGTTTAAGAACTAGACGAGCCGCCACAAGAGCGAGAATTCCCGCAGACAGAGTTCGTAAGTCGGAGGCCTATAAAGCTGCGAGAAAATCTCTCCGCCAGGCGATAAACAGGAGCAAGGCGAATAGCTGGAGGAGACTTCGTGACGACGTTGACTCTGACCCGTGGGCCTGGGTTACAAACTTGTAACACAGAAACTCGGCGCCCGCTCTCCACCTTCCATCATGGAGGGCGCCACCATGGGGAGGATCGTCGCTACGTTATTTCCTGAACATCCACAGCGACTGCCGGTTGACTTCGGACGGGTAGAGGACGTTCCACTCTTCACTTTCGAGGAGCTGGAAACCTCCGTTCTCTCCCTGAAGAGCAACAAGGCTCCTGGCCCGGACGGGATTCCCAGTGAGGCTTTAAAGAAAGTATTTTCAATCAACGCTGACTTGTGGTTGAGAATGTACAATGCCTGTTTGGTAGAAGGGGTGTTTCCGGCTCCCTGGAAAACAGCCAGGCTTGTACTGATCAGCAAGGGCAAAGGTGATCCCGAACTGCCGTCGTCCCACAGGCCTCTCTGCATGTTGGACACGGCTGGGAAGCTGTTCGAGAAGCTGATCCGTTCCCGCCTGACTTCTGCCGTGGAAGCTGCCGGGGACTTATGCCCCCGTCAGTACGGCTTCAGAAAGGGACGGTCAACGATCGACGCTGTCACCGAAGTTCAGAGAGCTGTGGAGAGAGCCGAGAGCCACAACCATTTCTCCCGCCGAGTAGTGCTTCTTGTTACGCTTGATGTTAAGAATGCCTTCAACTCGGCGAGGTGGGTCGATATGTTGGATGCGCTTCGCAACACCTTTCGTATTCCTGCATATCTGTTGCGGCTCATCGAGGATTATCTACGCTCTCGAAGCCTGATCTATGACACGAGGGACGGAACGCGGACGATGGAAGTCACTTCTGGTGCCGCACAAGGTTCAATACTCGGCCCGGATCTCTGGAACGTTGCCTATGACAGCCTCCTGAGGTCCGAGATGCCTGAGGAAACCACTTTGGTTGGTTACGCCGATGACGCCGCAGCTCTCATTGCTGCACGCAACGTTGAGCTGGCCCAACTAAAGTTGAACCGAGTTATGCGGGTTGTCAACAACTGGATGTCCGATCACGGTCTCTCGCTTGCTCTTAGTAAGACGGAGATCGTGATTCTCACGAAGAAGAGGATCGACACCGTCGTCCCGTTTCGAGTGGGAAGGGAGGTGGTCACATCAACTCGTGCCGCCAAATACCTTGGGGTTATGGTGGACACCAAGTTAAGCTGGAGGGATCAAATCTTCCGTACGGCGGACAAGGCCGCTAAGGTAGTTACTCACCTTAGTAGGCTGATGGCCAATGTCGGGGGTCCCCGATTCAGCAGAAGACGTCTGTTGATGTCCGCGGTCCAGTCCGTGCTCCTTTACGGGGCAGAGGTGTGGGGCAGGCGCTCTAGAAAAGGAGTGCTACAGGTTGCGACTCGCCCGGGTTCAGCGTCAAGCTGCGCTCCGGGTGTGTTCCACCTACCGGACAGTGTCCGAGCCTGCCGTCCTGGTGGTTGCCGGAGTCATCCTTGTCAAGCCCTTGGCAGGGGAGAGGAAATCGATTTATCAGAGACGTGGCGAGATCGGCAAGGACACGGCAAGAACAGAAGAGCGCTCCCGAACCTTCCAGCAGTGGCAACACAGCTGGGAGCACGACACCCGAGGACGATGGACTGCGCGACTTATCAAGCAGGTCCAACCATGGGTTAGAACGGCGGCATGGGGAGGTGGACTACTACCTGACCCAATTTTTGACAGGTCACGGCTATTTTCGGTCGTCGGATGGGAAAGACCGGTTCACCGGACTGCATTTATTGCCCGGGTGTTCCCGACGATGCGGAACACACATTCTTCCGCTGTCCCCGTTGGGAAGGGCCCCGCCTGGAGGCCACACAAATATTTTTTGCATTTTCGGTGGACTCGGTCTGCCAAAAGATTTTGGAGGATGAGGGCAACTGGGATTGTTTGTCACAGTTCGTCCGGGGCATCCTCCTGGAAAAGAAAACCGATCTGGACCGCGAAGTAGCCCAGATCCCTTGATAGAGAGGCTGGATAAGGAGCGAGCCCGACGGGCGTAAGCCAAATTTAGGCCTAGCCTGACTTAATGTGATAAACAATTCCAGGTTAGATTCCTAAAGAGTAGAGGAGGTTTTTTAGTGGGTAAACCCGTTTTTTAGGGGAGCCCCACACTACAGGCTGGCCACCTGTGTGCGTAATGCATTTTTCCGCCTCTCCCTCAAAAAAAAAAAAAAAAAAAAAAAAAAAATGTCTATGTAGGGTTTACTTTTTTAAAACGTACGATTTAGATATTTTTTTAAGGTTACGATTGATAAAATTAAAATATAGCTATATGTGATCTGAGTATGGAACTCAAGTCAAGCAAGGGATATCACTTTTGGCCCGAGATATGAACGATATTTTCTATCACATATAATAAACTGACCATGATAAATTAATTAATATAACTTTTTTAAAAGCCTTATTGTTACGCAATTGGTTTCAGCTGTAGGTTTCAATAACACCAATACCTTTGATATGTTTAGGTCAATATGATGCCAGATTGATTGGTAGCATTGATTAGGCCAACATGATGTGCCTAACACCTCCTAACACCAACAGCTCGACTTTTTACTAGAACTACTAGTACCATTCCATACAATATTTACATTAGGTAGTAATTTTAATGCATTAACCACCTTATAGTTAATATAACAACTAATTTTAAATGGGAGCTTCTTCACTAGCGTGTTAAAATAACGTGTAACGCGGTGGAATAACCGTCCGTGTAGACTGGTCTATAGAAGAGTCAAATATCTGATTAATAACTAGCGTTTTTATTTAATTTTTTTATTATTTTTATTCAGACATGATTAATTTTCAAGGAGTAATGACATTAATTATACAAAAATGAATAGTTCAATTTTGTTGCATTTCTAGTACTTAACTTGTTACCACTGACAAATCCTCAGTAAGTCCGGAACATGACACCGAGTGCTGGGGATTTACCAAGATTGATACAGTGATGTTGTGGCTGGATGATGAAAATCACAATCCACCACAAATTGTTGCTGGTCGTTGACTATCACATTGTCACATTTTTGTCAGGATATTTTCGTATGCAATTATTGTATTAATATTTTATATTATGTGATCTTTGATTTACATATAACTATTACAGTAAATTTCAACTGTACGACTCGAATTGTATTCGTTTCTAATAACATAGCACTTCGATATGTTTTTTAAAAAAATAGTCTATTATCAGAATGAAATAGTAGTTTTCTTTACTACAACGAAACTTTTATCTGTCAGCAATCCTGTTTTAAAGTGGTTGCAATTTCATTATCTTTTTAAGTAGGTGCAATAGTTAAATTCCGTCATAGTTTAAAAATAATAAAAAAATTATAAGGCAATGAAATCTATGAAATGTTAAAATTAAATTCAATTCAAATCAACTTTATTCGTAAAATTTGTACAATTACATTTACATAACTGTTACATGAAATCATACAAATGTATAATGGCATCTCACTATGTGATAAGTAAAGAAAAATAAATAATAACTTATAAAAAGAATTGTCTAAAGAAAGATCTTCAAATGAATATAAAGATTTTTCTATTAAAAATGTTTTTAAATGGTTTTTTTAAACTTTTTATTGCTTTCTATTGAAATCAGATCTTTGGGAAGTTGGTTCAAGAACATCATGCCTGCAGACCTGGGCTTCTTAAAATATAATTGCAGTTAATGTGTCTGCGTTGCTAGCTGATTTTTATTTCTGGTGTTGTAAATTATGACTTGAACCTAATTTAGGTAACCTCTCACCATTATACCTTACAAACATGACTGTTTCCAAAATGTATAGACCATAGATTGTAAGAATACCTAACTGAGGAAAGGATTGTTTTACAGAATCTTTATCACTTAAATTCATGATTATTCTAATTACCCTTTTTTGAAGCCTTAAAATTGTCAGCAAATTTGTGTTACTAGTTGCTCCATACAACACAACTCCAAAAGATATGACATGTATGTGAGCATAGCAAATAGTTTTCAATGTTTCTAATGAACAGTATTTTGACAAATGAAGTCTGCAAGTTGGGTTTTATATATTTTTTCCATTGTTGATTAGTATAATTTTCGTATAAGACAAACACAATTTTTGGATTTATCGAAAAAGTGAGCAGATGTTTTTTTGCGCACTTTTAAACATTAGTCCTCAAAGTTGATGTTTGTAGCTTTTTAAAAGTGTCCTAAAAATATTTTTATATTTCCATGCGCTAGCCTTAAAAGTAGAATTTAACTTTAAAAGCTCATAATAAGTCAAAATCAAAGAAGGAAAACGAAAAAAACACTACCTGCAGATTATTTTTTTACTGAACGTTTTGAAATTTCATTTGTTCATCCTAAATATCGGCTGTTAAGGTATATTTAAATTAAGACGAAAGTCAACCTCTGAACGTAAATAGATTAATGAAATTTTAACTAATTAATTTTTAAATCAGTTATTATTTTTGTATTTCAGCAGTATGATGTAACATCTCTAGGACTGAAATTGTTTTTTATTTATGTATTTATTTTACTGAAAAAGCCACTGTTGTTTTAATGAAAACTTCTATAATAATTTTAGGTGAAAAAAATGTTTCGAGTCTTGTGTATGAGTATTTAGTGATTACAAACAAACTTAATTCTGGAAATAAAAGCTTTCTAACAGGTTTAAAATGTCTCTGAGGACTTCGGCCGGATATGAAAGAGAATACCAAAACACACAAACATACTCCTTTCTTTTTATCTCACATAATTTTGACTCAATCTTTCTTAATAACTTAATTTGTGTTTATTCATTTATTCTATTTCAGAGATTTTTAAAAAATATATAAAACCCTGATCTTTTATATATTTATTAGGGTTCAAAAAGTGAATCTTCATAACTCTACATTAAAGTTCTAACATTATTTTTAGCGAACTTCCCTATTGGGAATACGCTATTACGGTAGTAGCCATGGTAAGACCTAAGCCCGGGACCACTTTACTTTTTCATTTTGAGGTCCCCAGAAGCCAAAAACACCGTTCATTCATTTTCATATATATGTATATATATATATATATATATATATATATATATTTCTCTCTCTCTCTCTCTCTCTCTCTATATATATATATATATATATATATATATATATATATATATATAGTTTTCTGGCCCCCTTGATTGTGGTCCTGGCCTCTATCATTTTACCTGTGATTGTAGTCCACGAGGACCACAATCGGGGACCACATTCGGGGTGACAAAACACTATCAATTGTGGTCCTATGACGTTTTAAGCGTAATGGCGGTGTTGCCAGTTTTCCTTTGTTTCCACATGTCGCCTGACGCTCAGAAGTGTCTGAAGAAGGGGCAGGGTATTATAGTATGATGAGCAGTAGAATGAGAGCTACTTACCAGTTGATACTACCTTTAATCTCTAATTGATGTTTAACAGTGAAACCTACGAAAGGTTATAACTACAATTTGCAATAAAATAACCATTTATTTTTTAAAAACTAGGATAAAGCTAAAATAATATTTTTTCTAAATATTTACTGCCATTGTTACTACAAAATTATCTTTAGTTCTCATTTAAATATTAACCAACTGAGTTTGTTTTACAACCTCGATTAAATTTATGAGCAATATAAAAAAAATGTGAAGGTCCGGATCCACTAATTGGTAGGCTATACCTTTCCTCTACAAAGGCCTAGTGCACATAAGAGATATGGCCACCTTCCCCCTCCCGCCACTCCTAGCGGTGTTTCCTCTTCGTTCCCTCCCCGAGTGACGACTGATGTCTTCGGCCACCACGACGGTGTCGGTACCGGCGCCGGGCGGTGCTGTCGGGATCACCGCTGACGTAGTGTTGCATCCGCCACCCGGTCTTACTTCCTCTTTATTTATCATTTACAAACAATAGTTAAATTAATAAAACTATTACATTTTCTTACGATTCTGATAGGTTAAGTAATATGTTTCCCAATTTTTTTTAGATATATACTTTTATGCAAGGCCATATTTAAATTTTATTCCACACGAAGATCTTTTTAAGGACATATTGTAAACATGTTGTTTGAAATCCCGATTATTGGTGCACGTATTGAAAGGAAACTGAGTACACCAACTCATTTAGTATCCTAAAAATAATGTATATTTTTTAAATAGAACTCATGGAGACCTAACAAAAACTAAAGAAATTTAGTATGTAATAAAAATTAAATATAACTATTAAATGTTCATGAATAACACTCACGCTTCCACATTATTTGGTAACATATATTTTAGTGTCATATGTTGTATGACTAACTTGAATCCATAGGTGGAGTGTGCCAGAGGCCAAGACACTCCGTGCTATATGTATAACTGAATTATATGTTTTTGGTTTTTCTAGCATTTATTATTGCAGTATAGCACAGACAGCAATTTAATGATTCAATCAATAACCTTGTTGCACAAGAAACATAGAAACTTTAAACTGGACGCCAATGTGAATTATAATGGGTTTCTTCTCATATACAAGATACCATTGAAACGCTATCAGTGGCTTAATGCGTACAAGCAGAGAAAAAGGAGGAAAAAAATCATGCTTGCCAACCATTATTTACATCAACTGGGGTTTCTCATGGTGTATACTATTTTTTGGAGATGAAATTCCAGGCTTTTTCCTGGTTTTTTCAAGGTTTTTCTGAAATTTTCCTGGTTTTCACGCAATCTTGAGATTTTTTCTTTGGCCAATTTTAAGGCTAACACTTACAGGTTTTTCCACTACTTGCGACAAAATTTATTTTCAAATTTGTTGTATTAGTTGGACTAAACATAGTTTTCTTTTCGATATTTGAATTTAGCCCTTAAGTACTCTCGTACTTTTTGTGATAACTACAAACTTAGGGGTCCTTTGGACTCCTATTAATAAATATTTATGTTTTTAAGTAAAAATATTATTGTTAAGAAAATGGAACTTGACTTCAGAGATGTTTTTTGTAGCATTTAGTTAAATTTGACCTTTTTATTTCCTTTAAGTTGTAAAAAATTTCATATGAACTCGTTTTCAAAATCAAACTAACATTACATCAACAAATTTAAAATAAATAATAAAATTTGTGGGGATGACTAATTATCTATCTTCTTAATTCAATAAGGGGGTTTTCCGTTACAAATACCTACGTCTCTTGACCAATTTAACCGATTTTAAAAATTAAGGTGTCATTTTAAAGTTTACAATCTTAAGCTATGAATATGAAACATTAGTACTCGTTCGAGATCCCCTCGGTACCTCAATGCACCATTTATAAACCATACACTGTGGCAACTGCCAGTAAATTACCTGGCCAACTCCAGGACGTTGACATTTAAAGGTACTAAGCTGTACAAGAGTATTAAAAAATTATAGCTAGAAAAAGAAAAATTTACGATCTCAGGCTGTGTGGACACCCTTAAGGGTATGTGTGGTGCCCATAGGCTTCAATTTTTTTCATAGTCTTAAATTTCTTTGATTAACCTTATGATATTTAAGCAAAATATTAATATAAAATAAAGCGATTATCATCTTGTAAATAAGAAATAGACAGTAGATAGTTGTATACTAATTTTGAATTACAAACTTTTATAAAGTTAATAGAGGGCAATACTATCACTGCTAACCTGCTCACCTGTGCTCCACCTGGAGTCGGTTTTTCATGCGAATCAAAAGCCGCATTTACACTATACAACTTGTTTTATAACTTTTGTTGTGCAACCAATTATAGTAATCGGTTTGAAGATGTTTAAGAATGCAATGAAATTTCTTAAATAAGTTGTAAAACCAGGGGCGCAACAGAGGGGCCCGCAGAGCCCGCGGTGCGGGGGGGCCCGCAGCTAAGGGGGCCCGCGGACGGGGCCCGAGTATTGGAAAATATGTTATGTTTAGTATTTTTTTTACTCATGTTATAGAAATTTTAAATTTGATATAGTGCCATTATATTTTTAAAATGCCTAGAATATAACTTTTATAAAATATCAAAATATTTTTACAGTTAGGTTTTCGGCAGTCTGCTGGTCTGCCGCCAGCCACTATAGCCATAGCCCTCGTCGGTTCGACCTGCCGACCTGCCAGCGCCGTGCAATTTGTTGCACTGCGTCGCGGCAATTTAATATTCGAATCCTTTTCAAAATTAATTAAGTTAATCGTAAATTAAGAGATCGTAAATTAAGTTAATGAAAAACTATCTATGGAGCTCAATGTACCAAGAAAATCTTGCTTAAGTAAACTAAGTAACAGAGAACGAGACAGTTATAGGCCTACGTTTCAGAGGTACGGTAATCAAATCATTTGCTACCCAAAACTCCGTAAGTGCTGAGAAGTTCCAATGAAGACAAAACAAATACTTTTGAGGAATAGCAATAGAAACATTTTTCATTAAAATGAACAAAACTATATAAATTATTTTTAAGCTGGGGGATTTTAATTTTTTATAGGAAAAACACTTTAAATGCCAATAACAATGATGTCATTAATTACTTTAAAAGTTGGATTTGTTTTTTTTCCTTCTTAAAACAAGTGTTATTAGTTGTGCTTGGAGTTAAGAATCCATAGTGTTAGCTAAACAATAGGCCTACTATACTACAATACGAGGAATGTCTGTGGTGACGTATTTTCCCGATCTCTAAATGTAGCAGATAGGTTTTGTAAACTTTTCATTTTGGGAGTTTTTTGGTCCAAGCGCAATTATAAGTTCAGAAAGGCTAAACCCCAGGAAAAATCTATTTATAACTAATTTTAATAATTGTAATATTTTATAACATTGGTCATATGAGTTACCATCAAGTCAAAGAAATATGAAAGTTAAATAAAAATAAAATAATGCTACTTTTAAGCATGGGGTTTGGAACAACTGTCACCTGTGAAAGGTATAGTTGACGTAAACCGCAAAGCCTAATTACCAAGATACTGATACAAAAGTGAATTAAAACCAACAAGCAAGTCTCGATTAAGCTCTTACTGTAAGATAAATAAAACAAAAATAAGATACATTGAGTTTTGTTACTTTCATTTTTTATAATATGTCCAAGAGAGGGTAAAATTATAGAACAAACAATCAGATAGGCTTAATTTCTTTAAAAGGATAGACTGTAGGCCTAGTTGCAATCTGAATAAAAGTAGGCTATACAAATTTTAAAATATAGTAGATTACTTGCGGCTGCAATTTTACAATTACTGTACATGCATTAATACTTTAACTTTGTATAAATAATTGTCAAAGATTAGTAATCAAAAGAACTCTACGAACACCTTAACCATTGGTTGACACTGGTTAACTGGCGGGAAACAGTGATAACGGGTGACTGGAGCTATTGGAGGGGGCCCAAAAATCAGTTTGCAGGGGGGCCCGTAAAAATCAGTTACGCCACTGTGTACAACTAACGTGTTTTAAAACAAAAAACTCGTGTTTTGCAACAGGTTGTAGGTTTCCCGAGCAGTGTCGGAAAGATCAAAGCAAATTTCTGTTTTATAAACTTTTGTTGTACAACATGTTTGATACCTGCTTAAAACGTCAAACTTGTTGACCTAACATTGTTTCTGCTGTTCTGTCTCAAGTCAGAACGCTTCCTGCTGCCGCCTACAACACTTGCTTTTATTTGTGAGTAAAGTGTTTTGTTGAGTTAGTGGAGTGGTTAGTGGACCATTTGTGATGGAGTCTGCACTTGTCATCCTTAAAAAGTTCTTGAAGCTACCATCAGTCCTCAATTCCCCTGCCAACAAATCTTGGTTATCCTGTTCTAAATCTTGTAATATTTCACTGCCACTGTACTTACTCCTAGCTTGCAACGAAGAACGTAACCAAAAGCGAAGTTTTGTTCTTTTCTTCCTACACAGCAAATCACAACACATGCGGAAGCAGCCAAACCACATCATCGTCGCAAGCACTCATGGATCAGTTAAACATGTTTGACTGAAGTTCAGCGCATAAAATGAAATGTTTAACAACAAAAATTTTATAAACACTAGTTCAAATAAAAGTTGTATAAGACATGTTTTACAAACATAAGCTTATACAACAAGTTGTATAGTGTAAATGCAGCTAAAGGAGGCGAGTAGACCCGAACAGAGCCGAGCACCGAGCACTAACCCTCCCAGTACACACTCGCTTGAGTTCGATGGAGATCGCCTCTGTTCTTTCGCCACGTATGTGTATTTTTCCTGTTGTTAATTCCTCGTTCATACTTTGTTTACCGTAATAGATATTCAAAGTCCGTTAAGGACATTCATGAAAAGTTTGATTCAAACTCCCCACTTGGCTCAACCAATAATTCCGTAAACATTTTTTTACAGGGTTAAAGGGTTAAATTCTGATTAAAATCAATATTGGGACTCCAATATGAATAAATGGAATAATTATCAGTATTTATTTAATTATTGGTAAATATTAATTTGGTCACATTATGAAAAATATATTCAGTGAATCCGGTTTTCACTAGACAGTGCTGCTGCTAAGACAGCGATGGTAATTTATTTATAGTGTTAATTTTGTTCTACTATAAAGAGGCATATTTTCTTCCTAATTTTATGGGAAATATTTCTTTAAATTGCCTTTAAGCTACTTTAAAGTGTGGATTTCTTTTTAAAGCAGCTTTTAGGTGAATTTCTTTTTTTGGAAAAACCATATTACGGTGGTGCCAAGTGTTAGATATAAGCCTTTAACCTTGTTAACTTACTACTACAGGGTCCCCAGGTACCAAAAACACCATTCACTAAAATTTTTATATCTGCATATAGGCCTATATAGTTATTAAGATACATATATAAATATGTACATAAATTCCATTAAGCTGGTAAAACTGTTAACGAAACGTCCGATTTTTATCAAACTAGACATGAAGGTGTGGGACTATGTCTATGTCGATTAGTTATGTTGATTGGGATTATCGGACTATGGGAAAAGGGTGATACACAAGTTCTAATTTGTCTAAAATAAGCTTAAACCCAGATTTTTGGTCGATTTAAAACAAATTTAAACCTCTCCTAAATATCAAAATGTGTAAAAGTTTATTTTCTAAAGTTTACTTCCATACAAAATTTAGCTGTCTTTAATGGTTTATGTCAAATTTTCTTAGTGAGTTTTTTGTGAGATTTTTTTAGCAAAGAGAAAATTTAAACTCTACCCCATGGGGACATAGGTTCTCTCATACATGAGTGAGTGGTATTTGGAAAATATGCAGTAGATACATTTATTAAGGCTTCCATTATGCCGAAATTTAGTTAAAAAGTATACAGCAGACAATGACAAAATAAAATCATAATTTTTATTCAACCCCTAAAAAAACATTTTATTTTAAATTCTATTAATATGGAATTATTTACATCATTCAGGTGACGTATTTTTCAGTTGAAAATATCTAGTATAGGCCTAAATAAATGAAATCACAACGCAGAAAAAATATAGATAACCTTGTACGTTTGTTTATGCAACTTAAATATTTTCTATTTTCAACAATATTTAATCCAAACATTTTTAGTAAATTGTTTTTATGTTTGTAATCTTTCAAAATATGTTTTTTTCTGCTTAAAACACTGTACTTAGTATAAACTAAACTAATAAAGCTTTTATATTCAATAAAAAAATGTTCTTCTTATGTTTTTAGTTTACTAAAAAAAGCTTCGTGTGAATCATTTCTTAAAATTCGACTGACACAGTAGTACATATTTTAAGGAACAGAAGTCCTGTTAATCAATTGGAACAAAGGTTTTAAAACGCGAGTATGAATAGGAAACAGCCACTTTCACTCGTAGTGATGAAAAATGGCGTTGCCAAGTAATTAAAGTATGATTTATATAGTTAGATTTGGTTTCAAAATGTAAAATTTTAAAAATAATAAAACACCATATTTCTCATCATGTTTTTTGCATCATTTATATTTGTTGCACTTTTAAACCTAGGTGGTTAGATAAATTACGAGTATTATTTTTCTAGAAAGAGAACTCACATTGAAAACCATCTTAGTTATTGCATAAGGCACTCTTCCCCAACCCAAAGATTTAAAGCTCTCCATCACCACGATTCAACTCCACAGTGGGGGGCATTGTTAGTAGTGCAAACAGAGACTATGAAAATTGGCAACGTTGCTTGAGGACCACAAATGCCATGTATAAATCTGGACCACAATCAATGGTGAAATGCTACGCCTGAGGACCACAATCAATGGTGTTTTGATACTAAGCTTATACGCAATGGTTTGAGGACCACAATTGAATGCGAAATGACAGATGCAATTACTTGAAAATGGTCAGATATTTTAATTTGAAAAAGAAACTGAATATACTAAGGGCTATTCCTAAACGTAGGAACTAATAACTATTATTCCATCTCTTGAGAAACAAAAAATACATAGGGTTGAAGTCTGGACTACAATCGATGGTATACTGATAGATGGACTACAATAGGTGGGCCAAGGGAAATATATATATATATATATATATATATATATATATGTGTGTGTGTGTGTGTGTGTGTGTGTGTGTGTGTGTGTGTGTGTGTGTGTGTCCGTGGTACCGATAACTTTTGAAGCGGACCTCCAATTTTGATGATGAAATTTGTTATGAAGGTGTAAGACCAGGTCCATTTTCATGAGTTCGCGAACCAGCATTGTCGGGTTATGGGAACGGGGTTTTATGGGGTTTCAAAGGGGTAAAAAATGGGTTTTGGATTTTGAACCTCAATTTTTAAAATTCAAGAATTTTAACTAAAACCATTTGAAAGAGCTTAAAAAACCCAACAATTTAGTATTTTGAATCATTAAAATAGCTTAACTGGTTATGGAGAAAATTTAAATCAAGTTTCCCATGTTATTCTTATTGGTTAATCTTTAAAAAGTTATTTATCGCTTATTTATAAACACATCTTAATAAAATTTTTTATGAACCTGTCCTATTTGATGAGTAATGAAAATTTGATCAAAAACCTGCATGGCAGCAAACCTACATGCCAAATTCCATGGTAGTAGTGCAAATTTGAGGATGCTGGCTCAGTTCAAGGTCACCTGAGGGATGACGTCATCGAGGTCAATGACCTCACCGATGACGTCATCGATGACGCAATCGATGACGCAATCGATGACGTCATCACCAATGACGTCACTTCCATGACGTCACACCCATGACGTCACAGAAATGACGTCCTGATGACGTCATCACCCCTTATGTCACCAATATGACGTCATCGACGCCACTGAGGTCAAGGTCACGCCGAAACTTAAAATTGTTTGGCACTTTTGCCGTTTCTCGCACTACGCTCCGAGTTTCAGTCACATTCCCCGTGACCATGACGACTTGGAGCGAATTTGCGACGAGAAACGGCAAAAGTGCCAAGTTAAAATTGAGTTTGCGACATGACCTTGCCTATATGGCCAATAGGTGATCCCTCAGGTGACCTTGAACCAGCACAACACCCCCAAATTTAATATTACTGTGACTTTGAAAAATTTAACAACGGAGTGCCGACACCGACGCGCACCCTACGACAGTCACCGAGCGACTGACCTCCAGGCCCCGTGTACTCTAGGTATATGGAGAAGTGGAGGGGGAAATCTCAAGGTCATCCAAACAGAGTTTTAAAAAAGTTAAAGAGTAGAAAGACTACTCTTGTGCTTCCTGGGCGACTTCATCAATTTCCAACGGATCTGTAAACCGATCCGATCTGTAGCGGCAGGAGTCCAGAAAACATGTGCACCATCCATCAGGTTGTCCGTAGCACTTCCGACAATTGGTGAGATTAGAGAAGTGAAACTTAACACACCGCTGCGGACAACAAGTGTAGAAGTACTTGGACTTGTAAATTTTGAAAGTCTGTAGTACCGGTGGTGGCAGTTGTTGGTTCTTGCATCTACACCTGCAACATCCGAAGCATTCACATTGCCGGCAGGCCAGCCCATCCACTTGCCACTTTGGTAAGAGGAAACACTTATCCTCACAGCAATAGGTTGTCCCAGTCTCTTCCTCCCAACGCTTCTTTGCACAATACGTGACGCCTGGCACCTCCAAACACTTATGCTCGCAACATGAGATGCGCTTACTTTCCATAGTTTATGTTGCTTAGGTGAGGGTGCACGATGAAGTGATGGTGTAGTTGGTGAGAGTGCAGCTTAAATAAACTTAGTAGAGGGCAAAGGTCAAGGCCATTTAAATCAAGTTTTAAAAAAGATGACTAGTCGTCCCCCTCCTCGTCCGTAGCACTTGGAGAGCTGTCAGACCAAAAGTCCCGCGGGGGTGCTCCCCAGATGAAACACATTTCCATCTTGAAGCGAAGGCCAGGATCTTGCACCATCAACTCCTTCAACTTATTACAAACCAAGTCCACCTGCTGCAACGTTTCGATAATCAACATCCAATGTGTTGGCTGAACGAAACTCGTAGTGGAGTCAGCCTCGCTGATTGTTATATTCTCCGGTTGTATTGAGGTATAAAGATGTGTAAAATGTTTTGGCTGAAGCTGAGGCTGGCTGGAAGTGGAAGGTTCAGTGTGGACACCGGTTGCATCGAAATCCATATTCAACCTACATTCAATGTTAGGGTTTTCGTTAAATACGTATACCAATTTTTCATACAACACATCCACTTCTGTTGAATCTTGCAAATGAACAGTCCACGAAAATGGCCATTCTTCATCAGTAGTGGAGTCAACTTCAGAATGAGTGCTGTCCGCCATGGTAGCTAAGCAAGGAATGAGATGAGCTGCAGACCGTTGTAATAGTATTGAAAAGGAGAGGGGGAAATCTCAAGGTCATTCAAATTGGGTTTTAAAAAAGGAAGGAGTGGAAGGGGAAATTTCAAGGTCATCTAATTTGTGTTTTAAAAAAGGTTATTCCCCATTACCTTCGTCATCTACGTTCTCCCCCACACCTTCATCCACATCAGATTCATACGAGTAAATAGGTGACATTGGTGAATATTCCGGCGAGTGCTGGCTGTTGTAGTCCTGTCGCAATTGAACTTGTGTCCAATCATAGTTTAAATTCATTTGAATTACAATCCCAGGGTTGTCCCGGAGTATCTCCTTCATCCTTTCACAAATTGCTTCTAAATAGTGCACACTGTCAACCGACAGTGTCCAACCAGTACTTGTTCCAACATCAGTAGTGGAATCGGCTTGGGTGATGGTGTTGTCCGCCATGGTTGCCAGTGGAATAAGGAATGATGCTGGATGTGAGACCTATAAAGGAACCTAGTGAAGTAGTGGGGGCGTGGCGGAGTAGTGGGGGAAATTTCAAGGTCATCCAAATGGAGTTTTAAAAAAGAAAACCTACAAAGTAACATTAAAATTTTCCAACTGATGGTGGTGGATGTTTTCTTCGACAACCTTGCCGACAGATGTAACTATGCCGTACAGTATAAAAAACACAACCATAGTAAGACCAAACAATAAAAGATAGCCGTTGAGTATTATGATATTTTCTGACTGGATCTGCTTTCTTCTTATCGCCCTCTCTTGCATTCTCTTTTCTAACTCATGTATGAAGTCACAGCATGCGTGAGGAAAAAAATTTCATCTTTTGGTAGGTTTGCCATTGTTGTAAGTTTGACTGTTAAAGATGGAATGAGGTATCCAATTGAGATGTCTCATGTATACCAATAGTCAAGTGGTGGGGGTAGTAAAGTAGTGGAGGGGAAAGTTTCAAGGTCATCCAAACTATGTTTAAAAAAATCCTATCTTGTTACTGAGCTCATATGTCAGTAACAAGATAGGTGTTTTCTCTTTTACTTCTTTAATATAATGAAAAAATAAACATATTGTACAACGGTTAGAACAAGAAATACAACTGCTAGTCAGCTGAAGTAATCCAAGTTGTCCGGCTCGGTCTTCATCGATGTTGGTGAGGAGTGTCCAGGCTCTTCTTTATGCTGCCGAAGATTCTTTATATTGCAAGCGTAGACTTGCACGTTTATACGGTAGCCTCGTGCCACCATCAGCTGCAGCTCTTTGTACAGGTCGTTGAGCTCCTGCTGAGTCTTGATTGTTAATTCCTCATAACTGGCGCAGCTTACATTGAGAGACATCTTGATGTTGACTGGTCGACCGTTGGAGTTGAAATGAAGCTGAGGCACAGCGCTTGGAGGTATATGAAAAAGTGGTGGTGGTAAAAGTGGTGGGGGTATGGAAGATCTAATTAAATCGTTCTAAACTTTTTCCATTGGTACAATGGAATTGAACAAACAGCACAGGTGTCTTTGATGTTCTCAAACTTAAACACCGGTGCTAGAAAACCAAACTGCCTTATACCTCCATCCAGTACAAATTGGCGAAGGTCACCAACAGCTGCGTCACCACAAGGTTTACAAAACTTTTCCCCATCGTTGAACTTATACCAAGAGTACTCCGAGTAGCCTCTATTTTCCCTCTTATAGTCTTTGATATCTTCTTTTATTGTCAGTGGGATATTTTCTTGTAAACAAGTTGGGAACAAATCTTTGTGAGTTATAACTCGTTGTAAGCAAAGCTCGTACAAGGTGCTCATTGTTTGCTAGTTGGCAACAGACTGACCGTTTTCCGCATCCAAGCAGGATTGAATTCTAGTGTGGTAGTGGGGGTAATTGTTAAATGCAAAGGCCAAAGGTCAAGGTCACTCTTGAAGTTTAAAAAAAAAATGCAACATACCAATATGTGACAAACTTCACATATTGATATGTTGCATTTTTTTCTTTTTTTCTTTTTATTTTTTTGTCCTTTATGATTTATTTATAAAACATTACAATACAATATGTACAACAGTAAAACTTAAATCTAACACTGCTGCTTGTCAGCGGTGTGGATGGTCAACTCGGTGGAATTGCTACCCGTGGAACCGTGGGAAACCAGGTAGAGAGAGCCAGGTTGGATGGAGCGTAGATCCTCGTTCTGTAGGAGATGGACGAACCGTTTCGGCAGGTACACCTGGAACTTGGGCTCATCCCCGGAGTGAACGGTGCCTCGCTGAGACTGCAGCAGATAGCCTCTCCAACTGTAGTCTCCGTCTTCTTCATCTCATGGATGATATAGTGCTTCTCGTCTTTTAGTTCAGAGCACTTCTTAACCGGTAGTATAGTAGACTTTGAGTGAGCATTGAACTGCTCAACCAAGGTTTGAAGGAACTGGTTAGATGCCATGGTCGGTTTATAGATCGTCTTCTTGCTCGGAGATGTTGTCGTCTCGGAATCTCGAGTAATACTCATGCCAGGTCCCGGTCTGCTCCTCACTTATATAACCCCCGTTACCCCCACCACTTTCCACTTCCCCATTTTGAAGGTAAGAGGCGAGTTTATAGGCGTTTTTCAAAGCGCAATGCCTATCCTTGTAATGTTCTGGGCTTTTTGTACAAATACATAAGTTTTCTAGCATATATTGGTAATCCTTATCTATTTCCACGTCATTAACCGGAACATAGGTAAATTCTTTCGATCCATCTTTTCTTTTCAAGCCCCTTTGTGTAAATATTGGTAAACTTGTTTGAAAAGTGATGCATAATGTGATGCAAGTCCGTGTAACTTGTAAAACCATCATACCAATCTATATGATGGAAATATTTTGAAATCCATCTGTTGGTAGTAGCGGCTTTGCTAGTTAAAGATGAATAAGAACATGGTGGTTTAAATAAAAATGAATACGGAACACTTGTATTCATGTCCAAAAACACAAGTTCTTTTATAATAAATCTATCATCATTACCACGAAACGCTTGAAACTCAATAATACCAGGCTTGGACTTTACTTGTTCTTCTTCTTCCCCCTTGTCCATTTTGAAGGTCACACGTCTGTTCATTATGAAGTCAGGAGGTCAACTGATTTCCACACCACGGTAGGTACCACTTTTATACCAGGCCGTACAGTTGTTGGCGCGTTGGTGTATATTTAACGTGGGCACCGTCCCCAATAGGCCTAACCCCACAAAGTTTTGGATATTGTTTTAGAAACTAACCATTGTCATCTAAGTTTCCATCTTTATATTTTCCTTGTTTTCATTTTCATCAATAACACTTGATTCTTCCCCTCCTTCTTCCTCTTCTTCTTGTATTACTGATGTTTTATGTAGTTGAGCGTACTTTTCCAATTGTCTCCACATTTTTACTTCATGAGGAACCCTATTGAATATAGAAGTATCCACAGGTCCGTATAATATAGGTGCGTCCGGTTGTTTGTCCAAAGTGTCTTCCAGATAATCTTTAATAATTGAACTTGAAAATACCAGTTGTCTCAAGTATCTTGTTATAGGTTCGGTAGCACAAGTTAAAATGAAAAACTCCTCTCGACTAAGTTGAATCTTGTTATCATGTCTTGTTGTGTCTCTAAACCGCAGCTGATGATCACCACGATGTTTAATAATATCGATTTCCACATTTGAATCCAAAAGTCCTACTCTTGTCTTTCTTCCAAACATGTTACTACTTAAATAGCATTCTAAAAGATGCAAGTGTTTCATAAACGATTCCCAAGCACTGTCCATAAACAAAATCATTTTGGGTCCATGAGTTAAAATTACAGTAGGGGAATAACCTGTTGATTTCATAACACCGATTAAAACACTTTTATCCAAACTGGAAGAGATTGGGTAAAATATTCGCAAGAATACCTCACTCAATATGTTTGGAGAAATATTATTTTCAATATCCCTTTTCCTCTTTTGTGCATTCCTTTTTCTTTTACCTTTTTCTTCAACATTATTACTGGTGTGATGTTGTCCACAATCGTGTTCATCTCCTTCCCGTTGACCTTGAAGATCTAAAAACTCAGATATCTCCTTCTCAATATCTACCACATTTTCAGGTGTACCACTAGGAGAAGCCATATTGAATAAGATGCTACCCATACAACAACAGGCAACAGACTGAGGAGCGGTCTGCGCGCTCTGCTTTTATACTCGCGGAATGCATTGGAATGTAACAAAACCGGTTCTTACAATACATTTTTAACAATTCCAGTTAAAGGTGTGTATGTTACGATTTTATCATGTAGAATTAAACAGTATGCAGTTGTATTAGCCGGTATAGCTGTGTTAAATTCCATTTCTATTTTTATATCCACACTTGATGACTTTACAGATTCATTTTGTTTAGAACAATCGATTACAACTATAGGGTAACCATCTAAGTATTTTTCTGGTGATAGTAAAGGTGCATTTGTTTTACCGTAATATGAACTTTGGAATCTTGCATACATATCGTACAATATGCTGTATTTCTTATTAGCGAATGACACATTTAAATTGTCGTATGGGAAAAATTGTGAATTTAGATAAACTTTAATATTTTTTAAGTCACAATGATCAAATTGGCCTGCATGTTTGGTGATGGTGTCCCTTCTACCTGTTTGTAAACCAAATATAATATACCTGGCTCGTTCTACATAATTAGATATTTTAACAGTCCAAGTGTGACGATCCGTAGTTGGCAAGCTGGGATGTTCATGGAATTCCCAACTTCTAAAAGGAATTACAATATCACGATCGGCCTTTAACTTTCTTAATAGCAGCATCCTATGCTCGTCAGCTAATTTAACATGTGGAACTCTCCATACAATTTTGTCTAATCTTAATTTCCATTCTAAGTTTGCATCCGTTGTACCGTCTGCAGCTTTAATAACGTCTTTATCGTTTGAAGATCTCAACAAAACTAATTCTTGTTTAACATTTAATATTATTTTTCTATAGTCTTCAGCAAAACCAAGCAACAAACGTAATGGAATGTGAAAATCAAAATATCCCTTTGTATCAGGACTGATTGTGTCATTTGTAGGTAAAACCCATCCTGCAGGTTGTAGTAAATTTGTTTCATTAGGTGATATAGATGTTAACCCCTTCAAAGTTGTTGCAATACCGACTTTTTTAGTGGAATCAACTGTTACACCTGATATTTCATATCTAATTTCATCAAACAGGAAAGCCATAGGATTATTTATAAATGGAACTGTTGTATCAGTAGTAGTACCATCCTTTTTAGTAACTTTTCCTTCAATATACAAGTAACTTTCACATGGTAGTGTGTAAATGTCTTGATTTTGTATGGGGATACGAATTTCATCGTTATTGTTTAATTTCGATGAAGTGTAAGGGTTGTGGGTGTGATATTCTTTTTCCCATAGGGTTTCGTCGAATGTTGGACCCTGCGCTATATCCAATATATCCATAATCGGTTAATTTTAATCCAATTCTCTCTAAGAAACGAATGTTCTCGCGTGTTAACTCCTCCACAGCTGAAGAGCTACTAATACGGTTTCCAGTAGGTTGTTCGCTTTTAAATGTTAAACCCATGATTTTTTATTAAAGTGTCGATTTTAAATGTAATCTAATCGTAATAGATTCTTCTCTGAAGTCTACCAAGTTACTGTCTTGATCCAATACGCTCAACATGATGTCTGAAATGAAAGTGGTGTTCAACGGTAGATATACCAGGTTTTGAGGCTTTTCAACAATTTTAAATCCAGGTGGTACACTTGGATAAAAAGTATGTATTATATGGGTGTTAGACCCATCCCTGTAAGCTCCTTGTATAATGTTACAAGTTATGTCTATACTATTTACTTTTAATATTGTTACTGTTTTGTTACCGGAATGTGTTACATCTGGTTCTAAAACAGGCTCATCGTTGGAAAATCCTAATAATTCACCAATTGAGTTTGGTTGAGTAAAATCTATATAATATTTGGAAGTAATTTCAGCTTTCATCGTATTATTATTACCTTTTAATGTTATATTGTCTTTTCCCATTTTAGTTTGCAAATATTCATTTATATGATCAATTTCATAAGAACCTGTGGGTAACCTGCACTCTTGTAAGTCTGTAAATTTCCCACTGGCATCTTTTCCCTTATAATAATGCAATACGTTATTTTTACCTTCCGTAACATTGGGAATAGAGTTGTAAGTTGTAAAATCCAACAGTGCCGCCTCCCAAAATCTTCCTTTTTGCAAACGTAACGCTGGAAAAAGGATACTTCGTAAAGTGGACGATTTTCCTGTTAATGATACCGTATAGGAAGACATCTCAATAGTGACTGATACTTTTAGCTAGAAATTCCAAACATAAATGGCCGCATATTGAAGTATTATCAGGTTGTTCTCTTTTATAGTTATAATATATGTTTTTAGCAGATTTAAAGTAATTTTGAAGTTCTTTTGGTGGTGGCAAATTACCGAAACTATCAAAATAATATACATTGTTATTTAGTTTCTTATAACAAACCCAATGGGTGCCAGGCCCTTCCTTATTATCCAAATTTACAATTCCAGTCTCATTTTGCCACATTTCCTTTGGTAAACTGTCTTTCATGAATACACCACGGAAAAATGGTATTTTTAAACAGGAAATATATTTAAATAATTCCGCATTGGTTAACGCTTTATGTGGTATAACTAATTGATTTCTTTTATTTAATACGCACGATAAGGTCTTAGGTAAAGACCTGCCCCGTTTTTTACCATAGACCACACGGTGGGCTTCTTCCTGCCTTTTCTTGTAGATCGTCGTGTTCTTATATTTCCTCCATGTTTTCTTGTGGTTGACCTCCTTTTTACCCTCCTTCTTCCACCTCCAACTGCTGTTTTAGCCTTCATACCTGCTGTTACTGCTAAAGCTGCTGCTTTTTCTGCTATGCTAGCGTCACTTGATTTTACTCGTTGCCAAGCTATGTCCGCAAGCTTTCTGTCTGCTATCGATCTATTTTTTGAATCGGCAAACATGGAATATGCGATATCGTGTTCTTTACAAGCCTGATCTAACTTATTTATGCCTGGATCGCCTCTTTCCAGTCGTTTTTTTTCAATTTAGTTCCTGGTCCGCAATACTGATAACCTCCCGGTATATGAAATTTGTATGGTAATGCGTCTATTGCTCTATTTACTATGGATCCTACTGGAATTTGTTTTAAAGCTTTACTTAACAGAGAAACCGCTGTGGACGTGATCCCACCTCCTTTCCTTGCAGTGTATCGATATGGACTGATGTACTGGAACGTCATTATTGTCCTTTTATAATCGCAACGTGCAACTCATGTGTTAACTCTATGACGAGTTGGACATAAATGAAGTCGTTTATTGTGATCTTATATTAAATATCAATATCACCCCAATCTGATGATCTAAACTTTTGCGTATTAGGGTTAATAAAGTATTTATTAAAAATTTCCCTTTTAATCCAACCACCTCTCGCGGATTCAGCATAAGTATTATGACCCGATTTTCCTTGAAGAATATCCGGTGTAAAATGATTGTGAAAATCAAATAACGCATTACCTAAGACTTTTACAAGAAAATTAACAGTGACGGCATTATCCACATGTTCAGGGTCTTCAAGGTCTGTTATACGTTTATTATTACAAGTATACACTTTACTATCCTTAAATGATGTTGTGATGGTCTGTCCTACAGTTGCAGCATCATTTGGGTGTCTTCCTGCTTTCAAGTTTGTTATATTGTTATTATTACATGTAAAAACTGCAAAGTGTAAATTTGGATCTAGATGTACGGTTTGTGATAAAGTAGCTGCATCATGATCCTCATGGCCCCATGACAAATTTGATAACTTTTTATCCATGCAATCCCAAGCATTATTTTTGTATGTTAATAAGTTAAAATTTTCATTACCTTGAACAAAGTCATCCCCTTGCTTCGATACTACTTGATCTTGTTTTACAAAAGAGGTTGTTTCTTGTTTTAAGGTTTCCATCATTTGACCCACTGTTGCACCATCTGATGGCGCCGAACCATCTTTAACATTTGCTAAACAATTATTAAAATAATCTATAACCCCTACATCACGTATGATACAATGATCTTAAATATATTTAAGATTTACAGCATCGTTTTCAGTTTTTGGATAACTTATATCATTAATAACAAATTTATAAAAAGAAAATTCATCTTTTTTCTTTTCAGGCATCAAGGAATGTAAATAGCGTCTATTTACGCTGTCTTTTGCATCTTTAGGATCATCTACGTTGGATATACGTTTATTGTTGGCACTATACGTTTTCCCATTGAATTTTAACGTATTTTTTAATTCAGATGACAAATAACCTTTGTTTATCGCATCACCGTTTTGATTTGGTTTACCAACGTTGATAATTCTATGATCTTCTGCGTCATATGTGTTATTTTGTAGTCTTAATGTTGGCGATATCTTTTCCTTTAATATTTTTAAGTTTATTGCATCGTTTTCATCCATAGGATCTTTTATGTTTTTTAACCTTTTATTACTCATATCATAATCTCCATCAGGTGTTTGTGGTAAACCAGCACTTCTTTTTAAACTATTCGCATAATACAACCCATCCGAGGAGTAACGTCCGAACTTATCGACACTCATGGTGCAACTGAATAGTACTCTAGGGAGTAACGCATTTTTATAAGATTACCCCACGGTTTCGGAGTTCATCCACTAAAGCCACCCATTCGTTTTCCAATCCAGTATGACCCGCTTCTTTAGCTTCATGTATTAGTTTCATTCTATCCACCAATTTATTGATATTATTGTAATAAATCACATTTGTGTTATATAATTTCTTCATTAAACCTGTACCCGTAACGGACTTACTTCTTTTTCTTGGTTCCTGAGCACTTACATCCAAAGTGGATGCCATAAATCTTCGTTTTACAGGTTTTCTTTGTGTTAACGGCATTGTTTGTCTTCTAGTTGGTATTAACTTGGATACAAATTCTCTATATTTTAAAGACTTAGATCTAAAAGGAAGCTGGTCAGGTAAATACTTTCTCCTATACGCATTTGTCTGTTCCAAAATCTTTCTATATGCTTCCATGTCTTTTTCTTTCACTAACGATACTGAAGGCTTATTTTCAAATAATAATTCAAATAATCCTTTTGTGCCCTTATATCTTTGATCACCAACAACAATATTATCATGTTCATCAACGTTTAACGGGCTATTACCTATCATTAAACCATCTTCTGTTAATCTCGCTCCATAACTATGGTAATTCTTATTAGGAATTGTTCCGAGTAACATTTTTACCATGTATTTCCTTCCTAAAGGTCCTTTGTTATGAACGTTTTCACCCAACAAGCTTATGTTTGACGATCCTTCTCTTGCCTCTTCTCTTTTTTCCTCTTTACTAGCAGTTGGTACATCTTCAGGTCCCCTTTCACTATATCCTGGTGATTCTAGCTCTCTTTCAGATTCTGCACCGGTAAAGCCACTATATGTAGAGGATTCCGGGTCTTCATCACTAAAACCTTCATATTTTACACTTTCTCTTTCAAACTTTGTGATAGGTGCAATCGCATCTCCTTCCAATACAGGTTTAGCGAGTTTTTTGTTTAATTGTTTCAAGGGTTCAGTAATAGGTTTAAAAGTAGATTCAAGGAATTTCTCCTTCTCGCTAATACCTAGTTTTAATGCTCTGTTTTTAGCCCGAATAGAATCACCAAGTGATTTTATTTCTTTTACTAATTTTTCTTGGTTAACCATGTTTGCAGCAAGACGTGTTGTACAACAATGAATGTTTTATACCATGTTCAATGTATTAATATAAATTTATCAAATAGTATCCTGTATCGACCATTGTTTAGCGGTTGTTCCTTCATAATTGTTAGGAACCCATACTTTTCAGCCCAAGCCTTTCTACATAACTCTTTAAATCGTTCAAATGTCATATCCGCATTTACATGATCAAAATATATATGTTTTAGGTTGGTTTCGTCCTGTTTAAATACAATTAACATGTTTGCATTGTCTCTAATGAGTTGTTTCGGTATTTTGCTGTAAGTTTGGCCAATATAAATACTACCTATGTTGTTATGTCGACCCATAGCGAAGTAATTTCTTATTGTGTTTTGGTTTTCACAAGATACATCGTCAAATATGAACACGGAGAATGGTTTAGCTTCTTGTGGTTGCATGACACTCTCACTTGCATTAAATTTTAGGTATTTAACTTCAGGCACATTACTTAGTATCTTTTCCAATAATTGATACTTTGGTTGTTGTAGTGATTTTGAAAATACATATAGATTATAAAACGTAATCCTTTAGGGTTTGTAATTAAATTGAATACTACAGTTGTTGTTCCACAGTTGGAAGGTCCGGTAACCAGACAGCGCACGGTGTTTGGTAACAAATTGCCATGTTTCCCACTATTGAATTCTGAATTATCTACTGTGAGTTCATCTATATTATTAATAGTAAAACTCTCTTTTTGTGGTACTATCTCCATCCTTTGTAATGGTTCAACCTAAAATGATTCTCTATCGTTATATCAAATCCTTTTTAGGTATCCAAGAATCTTCCGTCTTATTAAATCCTAACCATCGTACTTTAACCTTATCTTTTTTCCGTTGCAACACCTTTTCAACTAAATATACATCACCTACTGTTGATTTTAACATTTCATGTCCATAAAACCCTCCTTCAAGCAATTGTCCTTTATTATCTTCTAAAATATATGTCTCGGGTACTGTAGGTTGTACTTTAAATACAGTAAAGACCTCATTGGTCCAATTTGGCAGATATCTTTTACTAAATACACCTTTATATTTACTTATTCGCACTTTATCACCAACGTTAATTTTTTTAGGATTTAGTTTTTCAACTTTTGGTTTAGTATTCATTTTTATACATTTTAATACCAGTTTTTCATTTTTGCTAGTCACCTGGTTTGGTTTCATCCCAATAGTTCTATGAAATTTGTTATTGTACTCGTTTATAAGTTTTGGCAACATATCAATCCATATGTGCGATCCTCTGTTGGAAAACATTTTATACATCGCACTTTTTAAAGTTCTGTTGAATCTTTCAATTATTGAGGCTTTTACCTCTGAATTTGTTGAATAATGGTTTATATTGTGTTTTTTTCATTAAATTTGCAAATTCCTTATTAAAATATTCTTTTCCATCATCGGTTTGTAAATGTTTAATAGTATGTTTGTCTCTTTGTATAGATATTTCCATTGCTTTTGTAACACTTTTGCCGCTTTTATCTTTTAGCGGTAAAGCATCTGCCATTTTTGAAAAACAGTTAATAACAGTCAATATGTATTTATATCCTTTATTTTGTTTACTATAAGGTATCATTTCGATTAAATCCGCTTGATATAAATCATTAATTCCTTTTATCACCGTATTTCTTCGTGGAAACTTTCTTCTTGCAGGTTTATGAAGTTCGTTGACAATTTGTTGCTTCAAGTCCTTCATATTGCAGGTTTCTATGTTTCTTGTGTCACATTTATAATGACAATGAATATTGTCTTAAATATTCACATCATTTATATAGGTCAAGGCCATCCAAACTTGTGTAAAAAAATGGGGAACACGGCATTGGACTTGCCGTGTTCCCCATTTTTTACGGAAGGAGAAAGGAATAAGGTCGAAGTTGTAGAAGGACGAAGAATAGGTTACTAGTCGATAGGGTTTAGAGAGTAGTGGCCAAAAGGAAGAGTATGAATTTTGTCGGGCATAATGTGTCTTTTATCATCCCGAGCTGACAGTGCTTTTTTAGTTTCAGTCACACTGTAGACTTGATGTTTAAAGCTTCGGATATTGTTGAATGTGGCCGAGATGGTAGTATCTTCATACAAACTGCCAATTTATGTAGGTCAAGGTCATTTGGAATTATTATTTTGAGCGGGGGATAGACCACTAAGCGACATGTTAGTCCATTGTCGCAAAGTGATCTATCCCCCGCTCACATTTTTTAATTTTTTTATTTTTTAATTTTTTTGTTTAAACTTTTTAAAAAGGTGAAACATCACCATCAGAGTTGGAATCATCCTCATCACGGAATAGGCAGCGATGACAATACATAATTCTTCTGGCAACTAACATCCTATCCGTAGGACGATGAGGAGTGTCTTGTTCTTCTTCTTCAAGTTGGAATTCCATTTCAGACTCCGATGATGATGACTCTAATGTTTCGTAGGCGTGCAAGTCTATTTCATTATCCGTTAGACCAGCTTCGTCAGAGTCCGTTTCATTATTTATTAGACCAGCTTCCTCAGAGTCCGTTTCAATATCCATTATTTCTTCCTCCTCTTCTTGATTAACCACAGGTAGTTGCTCCTCTACTTCTATAATTTCTAGAGGTATTACCTCCAGAATAGAGACAATTCTGTTGCGATGGAACACAGTGTTGTCAAGTGGAGCCATGGTATGGAAGTGATGTATCCATCCAATTGGTTTGCCCTTTTTATACCCCCACCAACTATGCATTTATGTGGGTCAAGGTCACGTCAAGATACCATTTGAGCGGGGGATAGACCACTAAGCGACATGTTAGTCCATTGTCGCAAAGTGATATATCCCCCGCTCTATTCCGCAGACCACACTCAAGTCCAAGTCCAAGTCCAAGCCCAAGCCAAGAATGTTACACACTTTATTGCCACCAGGTAATAGTTATTCGCACATTCACTTGGTTTGCAAAGAGGTACTGAACAAACTCCATATTAGTTGTATTTTCACTATGTAAATGCATCATGAAATATGCAATCTTATCGATTGCAGCATTGTCCAAAGGTTCACAGTTTACAAGTTCCAATGTACCTAGGCTTGTCTTCTCTTCGATCAGTTCCACAACTTCATTAACATCTTCTTCCATAAGTATGAACTCAACGCTGTAGCTTTCCATTGTAGCTGGTGTCTACACAATTGCTTGACTAAATCCGCTCTTCATCAATTCTACATATATACCAATTCCCCCTCCACATTACCCATTCCCCTCTACCTTTATATAGGTCAAGGTCATCCAATAATACCCTTTGAGCGGGGGATAGACCACTAAGCAGCATGCTAGTCCATTGCCGCAAAGTGATCTATCCCCCGCTCTGTATTCCACACAAGTCCTATTCTTTACACACAAGTCCCAGTCTTCAACACTCTAGTTATATACCCTGCCCTCTCTGCCAATTATAAGTACACCATGTTTGCCACTATTTCCAATCAACCTTTCCAAGTCCCAAAACACAATGTCCAAGTTCACCAAGTTCCACCGTCCAATTTCAAACACACTGTTCCCCCCAAAGTCACTTGATTCCACTCTTTGTCCTGTATAAGTCTTCTTCTTCCACGCTAAGATTACTACTCTATTTTCTTCCACAACCATTCTTTTAACACTATTGTACACCTGTTCCAACATCCCTTTACAATTTAAATAGTTAATGCTCACATACTCCCACTCCTTACCAATAATAAGCGCACCACTCATGTTTACGAACTCTACTTGTTACCTAGAAGGCTCAAAGCAGAATGAAATGGAGAAGTACAGACCCCCTCTTTTATAGTGGTTAAAACCGGTTGTCCTTGATTTAAAGTGGGTCAAGGCCATCCAATGATACCCTTTGAGCGGGGGATAGACCACTAAGCAGCATGCTAGTCCATTGCCGCAAAGTAGTCTATCCCCCGCTCTGTATTCTACACACACACACATGTCTCTGTTCAAGTCCTCTATTACATACCCAGTATATATTCAGTTCCTTCATCATCACTATCACTCATCTCTGCCTCCACAAACTCCATCGGGTTAAAGTTAAATTGTTTTAATTGTTCTTTTAAGTTTTCAATTTGTTGGTCCTTTACTTCCAAAACACTATGGAGATGTGATATATACTCCGCAGCCTCGGTGATGCTTGCCACTCTAGGATCGCCTAACTTCAAGCTGGGAACTACACCCTGCAGCCTGAAGTATGCCATACGCCTCTCTTGCTCCTGCCGTTGACCAGGACTGAGCAAGCCTTGCCCATCTTGGCTCGCCTCCAGCAGGGCTCGTAGCATTGGAGCTTTGCAGGCGTTTGCTCGAGCAACAGTTATGCTATGGAATGGTCGAACAGGTCCACGAGTAGCAGGCAGGACGTTGGCAGCACGCCTTCTTGAAGAAGAGGAAGCCCGAGAATTTTTGGAGTTGGAAGCCATGTTAAAGTGCGGTATTCGGCTAAGCGGTACAAAGCAGAATAACCAAACTGCACATCAATACCCGTATATATACACTTATCAGTGGTGGGGGTACTAGCTAACCTTGGTAAAGTGGGTCAAGGCCATCCAGGAACATTACCAGAACGGGGGAGAGATCACTAAGTGGCATGTTAGTCCATTGCCACAGAGTGATCTATCCCCCGCTCTGTATTCCGCATTCACACACACATTCATACAAAAACACACAAGTCCCAGTCCAAGTCTTTATCCACACACCTATCCACTCTCATCCTCACTATCATCACTATCATCCAACAGACTGTCACACTTCATAATTAGTTTTTCCCATTTCTTCCGGATCAAAAGTACCTCACGGCGTGCACACTCCAACAACCTGTTCTTTTCCTCTATTATTTCATTAAAACTTTTAATGTATCTTATAGCAGCTCTAACAGTGTCTTCCTGTGACGATGCACCAACCACTACACCTGGCACTACCTGCTGGAGCTCTTCATACAAGTTGGACTCTCTTCTGGAGGCTCCGCTGCTGCACAACTCCGTCTTGCTCGGAGTGAATCCGAAGAACCGGACGCGACTCCTTGACAGGCGGTCCCGCCGGATCGGTCCAGTGCTCGGGCCAGAGTTGGAGGCGGCCGGGCCAGAGTTGGAGACGGCCAGGCCAGAATTGGAGACGGTCGGCCAGAGGTAGAGGCTGGAACGTTCATGGTAGACATAGTGGTGTTCAGCTTAACAGTGTAAAGCAGAATGAGAGGACAGTTGATCACCACTCCTATACATACCCATTTTTAGTGGTGGGGGGTAACTCAAGGTCAACCTTCCCTGGTATCAAACCTGGTTATTATAAGTTTGGCCTGAATCTTATTCTCTTCAATAAACTTGCTTACTTCAAACACCCAGGAGAACAGTTCGTCTATATTTTTATATTCAATTTTAATGTAGTGTGTAAGGTTTAAGGTTTGTCTGTTTATAACACATAAAGTAAACATATCCCTATCACGTCTTATCCAAAACTCAACATCCCTTCTCAAACCGCTTAAAAGTTCCCATGCAGTGTGTTCATCTAAGTTGTATTTACCACCTTTGTAGGAGAACGGTGTCATGTTTAGTATCAAGCGTAGAAATAGACTTAAGCAAAATGAACAGCTCATACAAGCTAAGCAAAACATTGGAGTGGGGGTATCACATGATACATAACCTTGGTTGCAAGGTTAGCTCTTTACTTTTCAGAATAGTTAATATAGGTCAAGGCCATTCAAACTTTGAAAAATTTTTACCTCCAAACACTTGTGGTTTCCCACAAGTGTTTGGAGGTAAGTTTTTATTTGTTAAAGACTTTTGTAACTTAGTCTTTACCCTCAAGGACACGGTTTGAGATTGTCCCAGTGACTTTACATCACCACCAGGTTAAAGTATTATACAAGTCAAGTATTTTTTTTTATTACTTGACTTGTATAATACCCCTCTCCCTTACTTTAAGAGGGTCAAGACTAAATTTGGAAAAAATAATTTGGAAAAATAATTTGGAAGAAAAAACTTTAAATATAGTCCAACACTTTCTATTAATTTAGATTTTTTAGTGGGCCCATGTCCTAATCCATTTCCCACACAGATTGGCATCCTTTCCTTCGTATTAGATAGCCCCTTTTGTGGATGAAAAATTGTCTTTGTACCATCGACACTGGTACTTTCATTGTATGAAGGCCGCCATCACCTTTTACAATGATTTCCACATCGGCATCAAATGCTCCATAAATTCGAATGATAAGATAATATTTTTCATCCACTTTGAGTCTTCTAATATTAAGCGGTTGCGGACTGTCGGGATGTCTGGGTTTGGACGTTTTAGGCCTAACGTTATTGAGACTATAGGGGTTTACTCTCGGAGGTTTCATGTTCTTGTTTAAGTGCGCTTGGCAGCGACCTTCATCCGAAACAGCAAACTTCTGACAGCAAAGAACCCCATAGTCTCTTGAAAAAATAACGTAATCACATTTTTCGCCCTTGCCAGCAGGTGGACGCTTAATGCACTTTACCTTAGTGTTTTGGAGCTTTTCCTGTTTAGGCTGGCTAGAAGGAATGGGGATGGAAGGTGAAGGCTTAATTCGGTCAAAGGGTAGGCTACAAACAATTTTAGGTGGGGTGGGTGAACGTGTTAGGTCGATGGTGGGAAGTTCGGGGGAAAAGATGGATTTACAGGGCTGTTTGGTTGGTGTGGATGTCATGGGGGATATGGGTGTGGGATATTGGGTTTTAGTGTAGGATAGGATTTTCTTGGTTCTACTGTAGGGGGTGATCCTCGACCTTGACTTCGTCTCGAACACCGCTGACTCCGATTCAGAGTCCGATAGCAGCGAGAGTGGTGGAGAGGCTACCGGGACTCGACCGCTGAGGTTTCCTGAAGATTCTGGAGGTGCGCCAACCTCTTCCAATGTTTGTGGCACTGTCGGTGGCAATGGTGGCGGCAATGGTGACAGGCTGGGCATTGAGGCAGGCTGCAGCGGCGGTGGTGGCGGTGGCATCGTCAGGTTGCTCAGGATCTCTGCGGTTATCAGATATTGGAGGATCGGTGTAGAGGACGATGAGGGTTGAGACGTGTCGGTCGAGGTGCTTTTAGAAGCTGGTGGGTAATTCTTGAGCTTCAGACCCATTTTTGGTTAAGTGAAAAATAAATGACAAGAGTACAAAGAGTAAAATGAGTATAAAAAGTCTCAAAAGCGAGAGAACCAGTCGGCACGAGAGCTGAGACTGGAATGAGAAGTGCATACAACCCGACCGCCTTATATCCCCACCGGTCGCCAACGTCATCACGTCATGGGGCGGAGGCGGCCGGCATGGGGCGGGGGTGGGGCTTGCCCCTCGGGGGGGGGGGGTTCGCCCCTCAGGGGTGGTTCAAGTTCACCAACTACACTTCTACTCTAAGTCTGAGTGTCTCAGAAAAAGTAAAATTTTCTAAGTGTTGGCTCAAACCTGTAGGTACTTCATTTACATTTACGGAAATATTCTAAGTCCAGAGGGGCGGGGGTGGATGCGGGAGGGGGGTTCGCCCCCAACAAAATGGAGACGGGGGGGGGTTCGCCCCTCAGGGGTGGTTCAAGTTCACCAACTACACTTCTACTCTAAGTCTGAGTGTCTCAGAAAAAGTAAAATTTTCTAAGTGTTGGCTCAAACCTGTAGGTACTTCATTTACATTTACGGAAATATTCTAAGTCCAGAGGGGCGGGGGTGGATGCGGGGGGGGGGGTTCGCCCCCAACAAAATGGAGACGGGGGGGGGTTCGCCCCTCAGGGGTGGTTCAAGGTCACCAACTACACTTCTACTCTAAGTCTGAGTGTCTCAGAAAAAGTTAAATTTTCAAAGTGTTGGCTCAAACCTGTAGGTACTTCATTTACATCTACGGAAATATTCTAAGTCCAGAGGGGCGGGGGCGGGGGCGGGGGGGTCAAAGATGCAGGGGCAGTCTTTACTATATTTAGGTCAAGGTCACGGAAAAACTTTAAAAAATAAATCCCCGCCTGGGGCATTTAGGTTGCCATCGCTGTAGTCTCCTAAGGGACCCAACTATGGACAACAGCAGACTTGTATGTTAGTAATACCTAACCATTAGAAGTTTTGAAAACTACTGTATTTAGGTCAAGGTCATTAAAAAATATTAAAAAAATAAAGCCCCACCTGGGGCATCTAGGTTGTCATCGCTGAAGCCTCCAAAGAGACCCAACTATGACAACAGAAAACATCCAATGTTGTCTGACCTTCACCACGCAAGAGTTTTAAGCATTGACTGCATTGCTAACAAATAACTTTTTCAATAGCTAACAAAAGTCATTTACATAATTTTGAGAGAGGTTGAGGACAGCCCTAGTGGCTTACGTCCTCGGTCTGAGTGCAGAGGCCGCCGCAATTTTGCCTGCCAGCGTACAAACGGACCGGCTCCCAACCCAGCCGCAATTTTGCATGCCTGAGAGGACCCATGCTAACGTTGGTATAAAATGATTTTACACGGGGGCCTACTCCCGTTCCCTGAATTTAAATTTAATTTGAGCTGTGAAACAAGCTCAAGGGGGAGTACTTATTCTGTAATAACATTCTGTAATATAATACACTTACGGGATGAGTTGAGCTCAACATGGTAAATGCTGGAACAAGCTTATACACATTAAACACATTAAACACATAGGTTACAAGTATAAAACAATTCTTAACACCAGAACGCAAGCGCAATATCTTATAAATAATACAAGTCTTAACACTAATACAAATCTTAAAACTAATACAAGTCTTAAAACTAATACAAGTCTTAAAACTAATAAAAGTCTTAAAGTTACATTAGACTTCGCTAAACAGTGAAGGCGCCTTTCAGTGTTTAGTGATGCCCATAGCGGTCCGTCCCGATCGTTCACGTTCAACGCTCGGGAGCGGACTGCGAGGTGGCTGTGGCTGGGCCGCCTTATATCCCCACCGGTCGCCCCACGTCACTACGTCATGGGGCGGAGGCGACCGGCATGGGGCGGGGGCGGGGCTCGCCCCTTGGGGGGGGGGGTTCCGCCCCCCAAAAAATGGAGACGGGGGGGTCCGCCCCCCAAAAAAATGGAGAGGGGGGGTGTCCGCCCCCCAAAAAATGGAGACGGGGGGGGGTTCGCCCCTCGGGGGTGGTTCAAGGTCACCGACTACACTTCTACTCTAAGTCTGGTTCAAAGTCACCCACTACACTTATACTCTAAGTATTGGCAGTACCCCCACCATAGTCGAGTCCCTATGCTACACGACGGTGCTCAGCCAGTGTGTCTCAGGCTTGCATGCGGTAAGCATCGCTGTTCTCCAACTATACATGTAAGTATTTTTACAAGTTTTGAATCTAGGTCAATACACTTTAACTCTGGGACAATATCGACTTGTAGTGTTTCTGTGTTTTGACTCAAGGTCATCACACTTTAACTCTAGCACGTCGGTTATCGTACCAGAGGTGCTCAATAACCTAACTTGTAATGTTTAGGGTGGCGTTTGCACGCCACGTGGTATCGCCATGAGTGTCCCGTCCAAATTTTATGTTAGATTAATTTTACTGTGATCTTTTCCATTTCCAATTCGTTTTGCCTAAGAGTGAGGTGTCGTTTTATAAAGTGGTATTTCTCTAGAGTTATTGGGGATTGCAAGATTACAATTACTTTATTTATACGGCTCTTCACCTTAGAGTTTAACAGAACTTCTACTTTGACTTTTCTTCCTTGCCCCTCACAGCCTAAGCTGTACAGTAAAGTTTCTTCTAGTGCCACCTCGGGCCGAGAGAACAGTGTGTTGACTGTAGGACAGCTCATGGTTAAGTGATGCGATACTCCGGCGTACAACCTCACCTTCCCCCACCACTATGACCTTCCCCTACTCCTGCTGTTTCCCCCACCACTTTTCCCTTGACTCATGCGCTACCAACAGTCTCTCAGTATTGTGCGGACTTTTGTGAAGGGAAGCCATGTCGCAGGACAGTTTAGGTAAGAAACTTAGCCGTGTTAAGTCTTTATTAGTTGCTCAGTGTCCACCGCTCAAGGTCAAGCGGGTTTCAACTTTAGCCAAGTGGCGTAAATTGTTGCGCGGACACCCTAAGTTTTATACCAAACAGACTAATATAAGTTTTACTGATGAGGATTTGTTTAAAATATTGGATGAAATGACTTTTCCTTGCAAAGTTCAGTTAGTTACTCCCATTCCTGACAGTTTAGAGTCTTAGTCTCCTGAGCTGATATACCTAGAGTACACAGAGTCTGAAGATCAGTCGCTCGGCGGCTGTCGTAGGGTGCGCGTCGGTGTCGGCACTCCGTTGTTAAATTTTTCAAAGTCACAGTAATATTAAATTTGGGGGTGTTGTGCTGGTTCAAGGTCACCTGAGGGATCACCTATTGGCCATATAGGCAAGGTCATGTCGCAAACTCAATTTTAACTTGGCACTTTTGCCGTTTCTCGTCGCAAATTCGCTCCAAGTCGTCAAGGTCACGGGTAATGTGACTGAAACTCGGAGCGTAGTGCGAGAAACGGCAAAAGTGCCAAAAAATTTTAAGTTTCGGCGTGACCTTGACCTCAGTGGCGTCGATGACGTCATATTGGTGACGTAAGGGGTGATGACGTCATCAGGACGTCATTTCTGTGACGTCATGGGTGTGACGTCATGGAAGTGACGTCATTGTTGATGACGTCATTGATTGCGTCATCGATGACGTCATCGGTGAGGTCATTGACCTCGATGACGTCATCCCTCAGGTGACCTTGAACTGAGCCAGCATCCTCAAATTTGCACTACTCATGGTATTCTCATGCAAAATAAGTGTATAATGGGAGCAAGAGAGATGGAGGTAATAAGGTGTTTGTTCCTAATAATCAGCTGATCAGCTTTCTTCTGCATTTGTCAAATGTGGAATGTTATGTTTTGCGATTTGTAAACAAATAATTCTTTTTGCATGGAAGCTTTGGATATGCACTTTTATTACTGTAAAAAATATTCATTGCAATATAAATACTATTATATAAATTATTAAATAAAAATAATTAACTCAGAAAAAATGCCATTAAATATATCATATTTCCTTCTAAAGATTATTAATTAATTATATAAGATAGCCACAAAGTTGTTTGATGTTGGAAAATAACTCTTTGGAAATTCGCTCAGTACGCAGGTCTGCTGCGACGGGGGTATTTTTTATATGTAAATACGCAAACGTATAAAGCCAGTGTACAGACAAGAGTGGGCTTTTAGATAAATCTCTTTTATTTATTCAATATTTTACATCTTTCGCGTACTTCCTACATTGAACATCCTCTACTGTATATTCCTACCTGCAGGTGATTGTTATGAGGGATCCTTATCAAACTAGAAATAAGTTGATTTGGATACGATGAAACAATTGTCACATTGATAACATTGGTTTATTTTGTAAAACATCCAGTCCCTTACCAGTCTGTGTTTTTATGATTATTTTATGCTTACAAAACAATGTTCCAAATCACTAGGCACTGTAAGTGCTTTAAAAAAACTTGAATGGGATACATTGCAGACTGTAATTAGACAGTTGCTAATTACAAATGTTAAAACCTATGTGGTAACAAGCCCTTGGCAATTTTCTTTTCCGAAACTTACCCATAAACCCCTTATTAAACCAAATTGTAGTTGACATATTACATTTTTACCTATATTTGTGTGATTCACAGGCTTATTTTATATTTGTAATGAAAGACACAATCAATCATAGCGTCTTCAGACTCGGTTATACCTTCCCTAACACCTGACGAAATAAATTGATTATGTTGAATAAGGTAGGAATAAAAAAATCTCTTTTCATACAAGAATTTTTCAATAAAATATAAATGTCTAGAAATATTATTAGTAATTTACGCTGTTTACCCAATGATTAAATTCCATGCAAATTAAGTTTTGGACAAAAGAAAAATAATTAATTACGGAAAGCGAAATCAAATTAATGTAAACTATTTATACAATTTATCTGTACCAAGAAAATTAACTGCATAACAAAATGTTTCAATTTGCTATAGATAATTTGGTTCAGAGTCATTCGCTGGCCAGCGTTCTCCATCCTTTGATCTTTGGTCGGCTACAAGCTACTTTGATCCTTGCCACTTTACGGTAACTCTCAATTCCCTGAGGGCGCAATACACTCAAAAGCCGATTTGAGCGTAGGCTACATTGTTGATAAAAATAAATTTGGGTACCCACACTTTTAAGAGAATTTTCACTACACTGTTTTTTTTTTCTTATCATACAAAATGTTTCATTACAAATAAAAAATTTAACATTTAATAACATAAATTAATTACATTATCATATTCAATTTTTAAAAACCAATATAAACCGATTTCTCAGCAGTGATGTAGAATGAACCTAACCAATCAGTACACTAAATTGCTAATTTTAGGTGAGTTACCTTTCACCTACAAGTACAAGTACAATGGTGTCATTTTAATTTTTGTTGATATAACAGTAGTTATTAAGTTTAGAAAGCGTAAAAAATTATTGATAAAGTAAAATTATAAAACAGTATTTCAAATAATATTTTTGGAATTAACTATATGCGATGAAAGTATATACCTTGCAAAATTGTCCTACGTACAATTACACAACTTTGAGTCTTGAATATTATCATAATTTTGTATACATAGGTTTTTCTTTCAAGCATAAAACATATGTAATCGGAATACCGGAAAACCACGATTATGATCGTTCAATATGTAAAACTAACGAGGAAAATTCTAACAAAATCGACACATTGATTATAGTCATTTACATTAATTTTAAACTTTAGATATGAATAACAAATTTATCAGCTGCCGCAGTTATGTAGTATAAGCTATAACTTGTTTTATACTTAAAATAGAAAGAGAAACCGCTTTTAATAATAACACGAAACAGAGTAACAAGGTGGATTAAGTTTTAAGAGGAAAGTTGTAGGTAAGCTCATTAACGTTTTGTTAATCCTTTTATGCTACTGTTGCTTGAGTATGCGAAATGTCCTGGCGCTCAGTTCAAAAGACTACTATTCACTATTTAAATAGGCATAAACTAAACATGTGGCTGATAATATATAAAATTTACATAAAAAAATAAATTCACAGTGTGTGTTAAATCTTTTATTGCTTGGGTTCAAAAATCGGTGAAAGGATTTTAAACTAATCTGAAAAACAAAAACTATGATAATAACTGCAGTTGTCTACATGGATTTTAAAAGAGATATAAAAAGGAGTTTCATTATTAAAAATTATACTAAAGAGCAAAACGTTCTATGGATTAGAATACTCGTATAAAGTTGTTACCTTTTCCAATAAAAAAGGTGTTATGAACTTTCATAATAGGCAGTGGCAATAGCTCATTGGTCAGAGCTCTGGGTCTATCCCAGAAACATTGGTACCTATCGGGTCCGAGTTCACCTACCTACTTGGGGACAAAAAGATAGTTCGATTACTCCAGTGGTTTGGAAGGCACGTTAACAAAGTAAAGCAGTTGGTCCACCGGCATAGAAAACTGAGAGATTTCTGCGATCCAAAATGCCAGAAAAAAACATCTTAGTTGGATACATAGATGACATTGCAGCCCTCATCGCCGCACGCAACGTCGGGGTGGCCCTGGTAAAGTTCAACCAGGCCTTGAGCGTAGTCACGCCTGGAAGTCCGATTACGGTTTTTCGCTTGCCCTGAGCAGGACGGAGATCGTGATCCTCACAAAGAACGGAACTGACACCGTCGTCCCACTGCGAGTGGGAAGGGAAGTAGTCCAGTCAACGCTTGCTACCAAGTACCTCGGGGTCATGGTAAACTACAAATTAAGCTAGAGATACCATACGGCGGACAAGCCTGCTCAGGCGGTCGCTCATCTTAGTAAGCTGATCGCCAATGTCGGGGGTCCTCGGTCTAGCAAAAGACGGTTATTGATGTTGATAGTCCAGTCTGTGCTTTTTTTAGGGAGCAGAAGTGTGGGCAGACGCTCTCATCAAGGAATTCTACAGGCTGCGACTCGCCAGGGTTCAAGGTCAATCTGCGTTCCGGATGCGTTCAGATTATCGGACGGTATCCGAACCCGCCCTGTTGGTTGCCAGTATCATCCCTGTCACGTTCTTTGCAGGGGAGAGGAAGGCGATTTATCAGAGATTACCAGTACCCTTGCGAGATCGTCAAGGTTACTGCAAGATCCGAAGAATACACCCGAATCATCCAGTAATTGCAACACAGGAAGTACGACACCCAAGGACAATGGACTGCGTGACTCTTCGAGGTCCAACCATGGGTGTAAAGACGGCATGGCGAGGTGGACTGTACTACCTCACACAGTTCCTGACAGATCACGGTTATTTTAAGTAGTACCCAAACCAGATGGGCAGGACCGGTTCACCGGATTGCGTTTACTGCCCAGGCGTTCCTGACGACGTAGAACACACCGCCTTCCGCTGTTTTTTTTTTTTTTTTTTTTACGATGGACACGATTTGCCAAACTGGGATTGTTTATCACAGTTCGTCCGGGGCATCCTCCTAGAAAAGAGAACCAATCTGGACCGATAAGTGGTCCAGATCCCTTGACCGAGCGGCTGGTTAGGAATCCAGCCAGCCCCACGGGCGGAAGCCCAATTAGGTCTAGCCTGACGTGATGTGATCAACAATTCCAGATCCTAAACAGTGGAGGAGGTTTTTAGTAGTTCCACACTACAGGCTGACCACCTGTGTGCGTAATTGAATTTTTCCTGCCTCTCCCTAAAAAACCTGCATCCTCTCCCTAAAAAACCTGCATGAAAAAAATACAGGCTTTTCAGACGAGGAGGAGAACTGTTTGTTAATTGCTGATCTTCCTCAACTGAAATCTATACGATATCTTATTATTCTTTATATTATTTTTAGAAAAATAAATCAGCTTTACTAAAACTTGCATCTTCTTGTCCAACATGAGTAGGTTTTATAAACAAAGGCTACAAATTATAATTAATAGCTAGAATAATCATAATAACAAATAAATTAATTACAAACGGTAGCCCCGTTAATTAAATTAATAAAGTTAATAATATTACTATCTTTTTTATTAGTGAATAAAAAATATTAATAATTATAAAATACGAAAAGAGTTATGTAAAAAGCGTCTAAAATTTATGAATTCTGACTCTATGTGTTCCTGTTTAAAACCCATGACTTAGCAAGGGCTATCCAAATATTTAAAGTTTTAATATATATTTTATAGCAAACTGATGTGTTAAGGCATTAACTTTGTTTTATTAAGTATAATTATCTGATATTCAATTGATGTAATTTGTGGGATTGGTAAGTCACTCAACAAAACAATAAGATATATATGTTATGGAAACAACATTAATAACTAATCAAGATAAAAATAGTTATTAAATTCCTTGATGTTTTATTTCTTCGGTCTATGACCCATATCATAAGATAGTGATAAAATATAGGGCCATAAAAGTTTTATAATCACATTTTGAATAATTTTTATCGAAATAATAATCGGAAGATATTAACAAGGATCTTTTTTGAGTGGTATTAGGAAAGCGAAGTTAAAATATAAATGTTATGTTCACAAGTATACATTTATCTTAATACTAACTGCTGATGGAGTTCTCTATAATTATTACAATGTGCAACGAATCACTTTTGTAGTCATTTGATAGAAGTATACTTCAGGGAAACACTGCAGTTACTTCGAGGAGGTTTAGGAGGCCATTACACTATTTATTAACCTTGGCTGACGTCAATTAGGTCAAGTGACCCTTCTTGTAATTACTTCTAGTCCTTTGCAGGATGGAATAATAATTCACTTACAGAAACGACTTACTGATCAGGTTTTAAGATTGTTATATCATTGTATTACTGTATCATTTGTTATCATTTTTATACCAAATTTGCATACCATATACAAAAAATATGTTTAAAAGTTAATTTAAAATGTATAATTATATATTTTTGCAAGTAATCTGTGGTAATATATTTTAATTAATATTATCATATACTTATTTTATCCTAAAGTCTTGGAAAATAAACGTGTATAACAATAAAATGAATGCAGAAATTTGATAACGAGCTCAACGTTTTTAATGACCAAACGAGCTATTTACCTTTAGTTTGCGGTATGTGTAAGTAAAGTCCATAAATTTACTATAGCTGGTATTTTAAAGATAATCATTTTATTACCCGGAGTACAAAATTAAACACAATCGAAAAGAAGCTCAAAACATATATATGTCATAAAAAACTGTTTCTCTTACATTTAAAACCAATTTTATAAAACCATTTCAATACCAATCAGCCTTTAATTACCGTTGTGAAATTAAACTCAGCCATCAATGTGTTACTATTTTTCTCTCAAGTGCAAAAGTTAAAGTAATTTATTTTCAACTGTTAAAATGCAGTAATATAACTATTTCTTTATGTATAAATAGGTCGTCCCACAAGAACGTATGTCCCCGAATTAAAACTCTTTATGGGGTAATTTATGGTTCAATAGATTGTGTAAAGTTCAAAAAATATGGTAGCTGTAAAGTTGGCAGTTTCCATGATTTCACGCAACTGATGTTTCCGCTTGAAATTAAAGGTTTCCTTTCACAGGAAATTAAAAAGCCACCGATCTTTGATCTCTTACTAACCTTATATAAAAAGGTGTGATCCATATAAAATTGTTTTAAGCCAGAGTTAAACAATAATTTTTCTTCATATATAAAATTATTGATTTTTAAACACACAAAACATAAATATTTCTTATTTTATGTATTGGTTACTTCTAAGATCGTACAACAAGGTCGCCTCTATGAGTATTGATTCTAATTTAAAGACATAGTTTAAATTGTGTGGAATTTAACATTAATACATCTTTCTTCGAGGGACCTTTTTAGGACCTCACAGGAAACCTTAGAAAAATGTCATTAGCGTATATAATACTGAACACAACCTTGAAGACCTTTAAACAAAACAGACGTCAATATGGTCCAATATGATAGAAATTCTTACATTTTAAAATTTCAGCAGCATGATTTCAATGCAAAGTTTGATCGCCTACTATTTCCGGCTGTGATATCCTCTCGAGGTTAAAATGGGACATTGTACCCTGCAAAGCGAGACCGTCAATTTCATGTTCATATCGAAACAATATATTTATTAGTACCACCATTGATATTAAGGTACAATGGTATTTAATAGTACTACCAAGGCTTGCACCCTTCAGAGAGTCAGTAATAATGCTAAAAACGTAATATTGGGATCCTTGGTAAACTTTCAAAGTTTTATCTTCCATCTAAATCAGTTATAAAAATACTAAGAAGACTCAAGATTTTTCAGCAATAATTTACAAAACATAAATAAATGCTTATTTTTCTACAATAAACATTTTATTATTTTGTCTGTTTAATTAATCTTTAATTCAAATATAAACGATATTTACTGTTTTCATTAGAGTCTGTACTTAAGTCTTTAAAAAGTTAACGCTGAGCAGTGAAAAGACTCAATACCACACACACCCCAGATTTCCTTCTGAAAATCTTCATATTGTTATTGGTTTGTAATTTCACTTATGTTATGAAACATGAAATAAGAAGGTGTGAATTCAAATGTGGTGTTGTGAAAAAAAAAACTTCCTTACAGGGTAGGCCCTAATATTGTAAATATTTTTTTATTCTTGTATTGATGGGTTGACCAAAATTTAAATCAAGTATGCTACAAGTCAAGGCAACGTACTCAACAATAGTGTATAAAAATATTGAATCTGGCAAACAACAAACCTAGATATGCACATCGATGTAGTACTTCGTAGTGCTGAGCCTGTTTAAATGTTTAATTAGTGAGGACTCTCCAGAAGGACACTATAACTAAAATAGCTTTATTTGTGTGAAAAGGTTTAATTTTCCACACTGACTTGACCTATAAGTGACCCATAACGACAATCTTAAGGTGTAGTTTTCAAATCAGTACAGCCTAATATACAAAAACTTCCTCATGTTATGTAGTTAGTAAAGGAATTTTTAAGTCATATATATTTTTCTCCAGTGATTATACACGAATTAAAATTTAATTTTAATTACAAAAATAAAACAAGAAAACCCTATTTTAATATGAATACGTAAATGAGAAAAAAGGTTTTGCGTTAAAATTTGAAACATGTATAAAAGAATTAATTAACAAAATGAGTTTGCATACAACTTTCCTCTCAGCATTTAATACAGTTACACGAAAGTGAAAGTTCTTCTTTAAGCAGTTGAAATTTACCTTGATTATTACTTGTTTACCTGTTGAAGCAAAATATACATATTCTTAAATCATATTTTGTCCGTTCTTTAGAGTTTTTAATTTTAATCAAAGTAAGAGAAAAGTCTTCATACAGTGTATTAAAAAGTAGCGTAACTGTTTGAAAAGTTCTTAATAAATGAAACTTTGTACACATGTACATGACATGTGTATAAATAATGAAAAATTATTTATTCCGGCATTTATTGGGGTTTTAACTCACCAGGTAAAAATGCATAAATAGCATATGCTGGCTATACAATATAGGCCTAAGGGTTTTGCAGCCAAATTAATCTCAAGTTTATCGTAAAAGCAGATATCGATCAATGATCTGTGTAGAAGAAGCGTGCAGTGTAATTTGACTGGAGTTTACAAGGTGCTCATGGCCTCTGACTATATCAGGCAACTTTTTATCTTATTTTTGCAACTTTTTTTCGAACTTGGCACCTTGACATGGTATCACCAAATTGGATGTGGCATGAAAATGTGTTTTTAATTGATTCGACTTAAAAAATGTATTAATTTTTCATTTGTGTGATGCCTCCTCAACTGTTCTTTTTAGAAATTTTACTAGGTTACATACCTTTCCGTCCAAACGGTTCCAAACAGGAACTGTTTGGACAGAAAGGTATGTAACCTAGTAAAATGTTAAAAAAAAATGTATTTTTATTGATATTGCCTATTGCCTTTCTTCACCGCCACAATATTAAAAGCGTCTCGCGTAATTTATTGAGACTACGGAAGAATAAAAATTTAGTAATGGAATAGAAAAACAAGTCATTTTAGTAAACTGGGCTTTAGTCTAAACTTTTCTGATAGGGAGTTTGAAAGGGATGACATTCCTACCTAAAACCAGTGGTGATTATTTTATTTTACCCACTTCATTTGGAGAACACAAAAGATAAATTAAAAATTGGAAAGGCTTTTCCATGGTGTACCTCCTCTGATGTTTAAGGTCATTGATTAACCTGAATATAAAACAAATTAAATTTCATTCTCATAATTTTTAAATTGAAATAATTAATATTCTTTTTCTTTACTATTTACTTAAAATCTTGTTTTACATTCCTGTAATTCCAATATAATGAACTCTTTGTGCATATTGGGTAACTTGAAACTATTAGTATCTTGGTATTGACCATGTCACTTAAACAAGTTAAAAATTAAATGTAAATTATACACATTGTGGATCATACATGCTTAAAACATTGATACGGATTATGCTTTGAGATAAATAATCACAGCTTGCAGGAGAAGATTTGCACTCGATAAATAAAGTTTCAAAGCAATATCAAAGTCTGGCCTTGGGGCTCTCAACTGTCGTTTGAGCTTCTTGACAAGTCTGGAATACCATATCATGAACAGTACACTATATATTTTATTGTTTTTCAATCTATTTTAACTGTAAATAAAATGAAAGGGCTTCATATTGTAAAATTAATGTAAATTACAAATTGAAAAATATAAATATTGCAATATTTACAACCCGCTGTACCAAAACTAAAATATGGTAATGTGTTTACTTGTTAATCTTCAAATACATTTGACGAAACTTGGTTTATGGCTTTTTAACTGCTCGATATATCACAAGTTATACAACAGTGTGCAGATTTCGATAGTCTCTGATGCGTGTTATGTATTGTAATGTCACGGACAGTCTCCATGGAGTGTCATGGTTGTTGTATCTAACTAGATGTGGCATAAACAGGGTGCTTGAGACTGGATGCTTAAGATAAGATATCATAGTACATTTATAGTATGAATAACAGATGTGAATCAATTAGAACTATTAGTATTATTAGATAATGTTAAGGAAAATTAATAAAAAAAAAGAAAAGTTAAGTTTCATTTTTATACTTTGAGAACCAAATTTTAATTCATTAAAAACATGTATTATTCTTAGACTATCAAAAAACTTGTTACTTAATAAAGCGTATCGATATCTACTCCTTTTTCTTGCAAGGTAAAAATTAACCTCACCATCGACCAGACGTCCCTTCGTTTCCATTTTTAATAAATGAAATGTTGTAAAGGATAAAGAAAAATTCTATACAGAATAAATACAAATGTATAAATTCTATGCATTAAATTTACAAGTATATTCGTGAAAAAAGTTGGATTGTGACAAACATACGAGATACGGATGGGTTTCACGACTTTTTATGGCAGAGTTAGCCGCACTACTCCCAGTCAACAATCCGCCACTCAAGTGTAAGCGCCGCTACGGTGCTAATCGTGGATTAAATCAACATTAATGTAACTGGGCCGCTGCGCTGGATCCGTTGATGTCACTCAGCATTGCGTCAATCAGTGCGTTGAGAGATGAATGTGTTGCAATTTCGACACTATTCATTTAATTGTTGTATTGCTACTTTTTAATAATATATTTTTCGAATGCCTTTTGATTATTTATTATTTTAATTAGCTAAACCCAAACCCAACAAAAATCGAGGTTTCTTGCTTCCACTTGAACAATAGAATGGCCCACCAAAAGCTTAAAATTGTATTTGACGGTGTTGATCTAAAGCACAATGTAAACCCACAGTACCTGGGGGTCACTTTAGATCGGTCCCTGTTATTCAAAAGCCACCTACAAAAGACAGCAGCCAAGGTGAGAACCAGGACTAACATTGTCCATCACCTTGCTGGCTCCACATGGGGAGCTAACGCACAAGTTCTGCGAACCACTGCTCTGTCCCTAGTTTACTCAACTGCTGAGTACTGTGCTCCCGTGTGGATGAACAGTGTACATGTCAGGGATAAATCCAAACCCAACAAAAATCGAGGTTTCTTGCTTCCACGAACAATAGAATGGCCCACCAAAAGCTTAAAATTTTATTTGACGGTGTTGATCTAAAGCACAATGAAAACCCACAGTACCCGAGGGTCACTTTAGATCGGTCCCTGTTATTCAAAAGCCACCTAAAAAAGACAGCAGCCAAGGTGAGAACCAGGACTAACATTGTCCATCACCTTGCTGGCTCCACATGGGGAGCTAACGCACAAGTTCTGCGAACCACTGCTCTGTCCCTAGTTTACTCAACTGCTGAGTACTGTGCTCCCGTGTGGATGAACAGTGTACATGTCAGGGATATCGACGTCCAGCTAAACAGTGCTATGAGAGCCATTAGCGGTACACTCATATCAACCTTCGTCCACTGGCTCCCGGTCCTGTGTAATATCGCTCCATCTGAAACCAGACGAAGGGATGCACTCATAAGGGAATATACTAAGATCTTATCAGCTCCACACCTACCCATCCATGATTACCTACCCCAGGAGACGGGCAGATTAAGGTCCCGAAGACCACCACTGCGGACAGCATCCCAGTTGACGGACACAAACTTTTCAATCCATACCAACTGGACTTCCTCCTGGGACTCTTTCCAAGGTCGGAATCACTTTTTGATTGCTGACCCAACCTTAGCAGTAAGTGGTATGGATCTCCCTCGGAAGCAGTGGACTGATCTCAATCGATCCAGCACTGGAGTGGGAAGATGTAATTATTGGAAATACAAATGGGGAATGACAGAAAACCAGTCAAGCGGCTGTGGAGCTGAGTTCCAGACTATGACTCACATAGTCAATGAGTGCCCTTTGAGTGCTTTCCCGGAAGGGCTGATGGGCCTTCATTGTGCAAGTGAAGCTGGGCTGCAATGGCTTAGCGCCCTGGATTTAGCTTTATAGAGAGATAATTAATGTTTATTTTAGTTTTATTTGAAATGTATTGACGCAGATGCTTTGCACTGCAGAACATCTTGTATTTTATTGTTATTATCATTAAGATGGTGGCTGGCTATGACAGCCATACGATGCCAATTAAATATATTTTAATTGTTTTAAAACAAACCTTTAAGAATTATATTTTATAATTCTTATTGAAAAGGGACGTATTCACCCCACTTAGAGCTATAGAGTTACTTAATATGCTTCATACAATTTGTATTTCCAAAAGTAAATCATCCCTACTTTGATATTTAGTTGAAAATTGTCCATCATACTCCTAATTAGAACTATATGTTGAAAAGTATAGGATATTACGTATGTTTTATATTTCGGTATTATCATACTATTCATATATTTTATGCACAATCCTACTTAATATTATAAATATGAATGTCCTGTTGTTTGTTAGACTTTCACTCGAAAACTACTCAACCGATCATCATGAAACTTTGTACACAGAGGTAACATTTGATACATTTTATTTTGAAACATTTACAACATTTAATACATTTAAAACATTTAAACATTACATTTTATTTTTGACGATGAATAAAATATATATATATATATATATATATATATATATATATATATATATATATATATATATAAAATCTGATATTCAATTTTACCTTTTTTTATTGGTTGCTAAGAAACAAATTGAATGAAAATTTCCAATATTAGTGGATTTTTATTTCTCATATTTATTCATTTTCAGTGTAATGATCTATGTAATTTTTTTAATGACTACAATGCGAGCGAAGAAGCGTGTAAAAGCTAGTATAATATAAAATCTGATCTAGGAATTTATTAAATGTATATCACAGAGAATTTAAACGATTTAAATTAACTACAAAATGCCATAAGTATTCTTTCTTAAAATACTTCTTGGCAATTTTACGGTTTAATTTAAATTTTAGTTTTAAAGAAACTATTTGAAATTTTATTTTGTTATTCTTTTTTAATTGTGTTTTGGCTTCAAATTTAAACACATAGTTGAGAATAACATAATATATCTTAAAAATAATTACGGTATACACTTCATATGTGTTTTACACACAACAACTTGGTTTTATACTTTAAATGGGAAAACCCCGTTTTTAATTATAACGCAAAACAGGGTTGCTAGGTGGATTAAGTTTTAAGAGCAAAGTTGTATGTAAGCTCATTAACGTTTTGTTACTAGTATTTTTGTGTACGTTGCTGTTGCTTGAGTATGCTAGTATACGCTCTTCAAACGAATAGGCCTACTATTCATTTTTGTTATACGCATAATGTGTACTAAAAACCCAAAGAGTGTGATTGTTTAAAATATTTTGTTGCTGGAGCACAGTATGTTATGTTGAACGATAAATTAAACTAATACGATATTTACCAAGATGAAATAATTAGTTTAGGTTAACAAAGAAAAATAGGCTAAACAAGGTTTTGCTTGAATGTTGAAGGTACCTTCTAGGAATTTTGGCATAGTTGATGTATACTTACAGATTTAGCAATATTAAATTAATAATACTTTTAGACAAACTAATTTATGGAACCAGGAAGGTCATTCATTCATAAAAACCTTTAGAGAAATGTTTTTTTATGAAAGTTTCAACTTAATTAATTTAAAAGTACACACATAAAGGGGATTAACTATCAAAAATTAAAATGAAAATGTAAAGTAAAATTCAAAATGTTTTGAATTATGTCAACAGGCCAGTATTACTTAGTCCTTCAAGTAGCATTTCATCTGTATCAAAACCAATTGAAATTCATTTTATTAAACTTTTTTCAACAATGTATCAATTTAAATTAGAAATTTTGAATTTGTTTCAAACTCATAATATACTAATGTTGTTTTAATATGGGACTTCACCAACTACATAAAAAAAAGTTTAAGGTTGTTTTAAACTTGTACTAATCAGATTTCAATACCAAACTTCTATTAAAATTGTTTCAAAACTGTATTAATGCTAGTTTCAACAGTTTTATGCCATTTATTATGTTGCCATAATGGATTCTTTAACGACACCAAAAGGAGCGCTAGTGTCAGATAGCAATTGACTACCCGTGAAAATTCAAATTGACCTTGTACGAGTCACATTTTAATTGGTTTTTTAGGACACCTTACTTGAAAAATGTGAGGGAAAGACAAGGCGCTTTAGTGCCCAAGCGATCAATGTTGTTTCGATTAACCTCAATCATTTTTTTTCTTTTTTTCAGAATAACATAAGCACCCCTTCAATCTAAAAAACCTCTATTCTCAATATTTTTATTGATTTTATATATATTGTGGTCATACAAGGTGATCATCAAATAATGATAATGAACTTACCTATTTTTCCTATCCTTAGTTGAATGTTTTGTTCTGTGAAGAATAGGTATTTTACAATTATGCAAGAAAATGCTTATCAAAAAGAAAATTCCTTAACAGTTAGAAACATTTTTCTTAAACTATTGCTTTATTTGAGCAGATCTGGTGATAGATGTGTTGCAAGTAAGGCTCGTGAAAGCCAACTACATCACTTAATCAACTATCTTTACTAAGATTACAATTTTTTTTATATAATAGGAGTCACCTCGTTTGTTAAGTCTCAATAAAGGATTAAAATAATAATAACAAATACCCCCATCGCAGCAGATCTGCTTACTCAGCAAACTTCCAATGGAGTTTGAGATTTTTATTTTCCTCGTAAACAAAAGATAGCTATGAGAATGTAGGTTTGCAACAACCATTGTGTGTTGTTGTTGTTAGAAAATGTATGTTAATACGTAGTTCTTAGAGGTAAATATCAAATTTTATTAAGGTCTATCACTTAAAAAAATATTTTTTTGTAATATGTTATTTGGCATTCCTTGATTATCCGCCAAAAACTCCCCCGTTGGCCGAGGAGGAGTTACAATAAAAGTTTGATATGGTGAATACCAAATTAAAATATATTCAAAAAGGTTATTATATATCAAATTAAATATATTAACTAGTAGAAAACAATGCTGTAAACCAGATGACGAAAATACGAAAGGGAAAGAAATTGCAGATGCTTGAAATTTACATCAAATATTACTATTAAAATTTTTAAATGTAATAACTTACGATACATTGCGCTTTTTGTGCCTAATTACTCCTCTTAAAAAGACCGTCAAAATTATGTTTGGCATGGCTATTGATTTGGAAGTAAATTTCAGAACTTCATTATATGGAGACTTCATGGTAGAGAGACTTCCTTAATGTAGATTGTGGTTCAAGGGTAGTATTATAAGCATTTGTCAAGCTATATTCTTCTTCAAAGGTAGTTGAAATAGCAAATGTTTGCCGCGAACTAGGCCTCAAAAGGTCGAGTATTAAAATTATTATTGCATTTTAAAACATTTAGGATAAAAATTTATTTTTTGATGGGCTTATTTTTCCAACTCAGGCAACTTTATTAGAAGGGGTTTATGACATTGAATTCTACTCGTTTAGAGCTTTAATTTGAAATGTATGAACGAACCTATTAGCTTACGTAAGATTTACCTCTTAACTTCAATTGGGCCATTCCATCAATTTAGTCTTGGTCGCCATTGGGGATTTTAGCGAACTTTTCTGAGGGAGGTATGGCGATGACATAGACCAACATTCTTTATATTTTCCAGTCAGATTATGGCTTTATTTTACTGCACTATTAATACAAAGTGTGCCTCCTGCACTATTAGTTCGCCAGTACACAAGATGAGAACAAATGTTTTGTTCACATCTTCACAACAAAGATGTGAAGTGACTAACTACATCTTTGTTGTAGTCAATTCACAAAGATCTGCTTCAGAGGAATACAGTATAGTTACTTCGAGGTGGTTTAGGAGGCCATTATACCATTTATTAACTTGTCTGACGTCAATCAGGTCAAGTGACCCTTCTTGCAATTACTCCTAGTCCTTCGCAGGATGGAATAACAGTTAGAGTTTTTGCACATATGGTAAATGAATACGGTAAACGCTAAACGCTATTAAATAATGGCCGATTTAGGTACTTTTGCTGCTTGAAGGTACAAAAGCTCGTTGAAAAGTGATTAATAGTAACTATTAGACACCATTCATACAGATGAACTATACTGTGTAACGTAATATACGTAC
>JAQYXR010000463.1:77500-85851 GCA_030545055.2 Neoaliturus tenellus | reverse complement strand
TCATTTATTTTATAAATATTATTAACTCGTAAGCAAGTTAAAAATGTGAAAAACAGTCCCGGATGGGCCGAGTGGTTCGCGTGTGAACGCACACTCGGTCCGTCCACATGAGATACGGTGTCTAGCGTGTTGGGACGCACACCGTCGGGACTTAGAAAAAAGTCAACACTTAGAAAAAATTCAACACTGAGAAAAAATTGAAAACAGTCCCGGTTGGTCAGAGAGTGGCTCGCGTGTGAACGCACACTCTCTACCGCCAAATGAAGGTGGCTCGCGTGTGAACGCACACCTTCGGGACTTAGAAAAAAGTCAACACTTAGAAAAAATTCAACACTTAGAAAAAAATTGAAAAAATGATTTAATACAGTCCCGGTTGGTCAGAGAGTGGCTTGCGTGTGAACGCACACTCTCTACCGCCAAATGACGGTGGCTCGCGTGTGAACGCACACCGTCGGGACTGAAGTCACACTTGGCTCGAGCTTGAGTCCGACTAGAAGTATCACTAGGTTTGTAAAACATAGTGTGACTTGTAAGTCAGCCCAGGTTCAAAACCTAGTGTGACTCAATTTCCACAGTCTCAGTTGGGCAGAGTGGTTAGACCTATCGGGCGCCCTCTGTCCTCTGGGACTTGGAAATTCTATCAATACACACATCTTTCCGGTGCCGGAAGGCTCGGAGGGAACTGGACCCACCAATATGAGTTGCGGAGGCCAAGGCTCGTGAGAGCAGACCGATGGCCTCTGGACTCGGTGGATTTGGCCCCTGCGAGTTCTGATGGTGGTTGCCGGGCCAATGTCGCCGAGTAGGCTTAGTGGCAAAAAGTTCGTACATGGAGAATGTCAAAAGTATCAGGCTGCCCTCCCGCGAACTTTACCGTCCACAAGACTATGAGGCGTCGCGCAAGGAACGACCCAGACTCGCACCCCAAAAAAAAGTTCCGCGCCCACTCACTACTATTTAGCGGGGGGCGCTTCGCGCCAAGCGAAAACTTGAATTTTGGGGTAACGGGGGACCGAGGAGTGACAGAAAACTTTTTACAAACCTAGGTGTACTTGACCCGAAAAATCAAGGGGTATCAATTCTCAAACATGGTACTACCTTCTGTGCGAGGCGTTCCGAAAGTAGTGAAAATTTTCTAAGTCCGAAAACATGGGACTACCTCGAGGTAGACCCAGGTTCTACCAACCTAGGCCAACTTCGAGGTACACCCACCTTTTACCAACCTAAGATTACTTTGAAGTAGACTCACGTTTTACCAACCTAGTACTACTTCAAGGTAGTCTCATGTTTCACCAACCTAGTACTACTTCAAGGTAGTCTCATGTTTAACCAACCTAGGGGTACTTCGAGTTTAACATGTAAAACCATAGTAAACACTCTGGTACGGATACATGCCAAAGGAAACGACTCAATTCCTAATATTAAAGTTTTTAGTAAAAGGCGAAAAAACATAAAAAATTGAAAAATTTAAAAATCACATAAACCGCTTAGATTGGCCCTGAAACGGATAAAAACCAACGATTCCTGGTCGAAAAACTTATATTTAAAATTTTTCAGAGGTACACCCATGTTTCACAAACCTAGGACTACTCTGAGGTAGTACCATGTTTAACCAACCTAGGTCTACCTCAAAGTACACCTAGGTTTTACCAACCTAGTGCTACTTTGAAGTACACCCAGGTTTCAAACATGGTACTACCTCGAGGTACACTCATGTTTCACCAACCTAGGTGTACCTCGAGATTTTAATGTCAAAAGTTAGTAAACATCATGAAACGTATAAATACCAAAGGAAACTTGCCTATGTCAAATATTAAAGATTCTACGGAAAAATGAAAAAAACACAAAATTTTTAAAAATCACTAAAATCACCTTAAAACTACCCAAAACGGATAAAACCAACGATTCCTGGTCGAAAAACTTATATTTAAAATTTTTCAGAGGTACACCCATGTTTCACAAACCTAGGTCTACTCTGAGGTAGTACCATGTTTAACCAACCTAGGTCTACCTCAAAGTACACCTAGGTTTTACCAACCTAGTGCTACTTTGAAGTACACCCAGGTTTCAAACATGGTACTACCTCGAGGTACACTCATGTTTCACCAACCTAGGTGTACCTCGAGATTTTAATGTCAAAAGTTAGTAAACATCATGAAACGTATAAATACCAAAGGAAACTTGCCTATGTCAAATATTAAAGATTCTACGGAAAAATGAAAAAAACACAAAATTTTTAAAAATCATTAAAATCACCTTAAAACTACCCAAAACGGATAAAACCAACGATTCCTGGTCGAAAAACTTATATTTAAAATTTTTCAGAGGTACACCCAGGTTTGAAACATGGTACTACCTCGAAAATTCGGCTAAGTCAAAGTAGCCCTAGGTTGGTATACAAACCTAGGTCTACCTCGAAAAAATCCTTATTTTCGGAAAAATGTAGAAAAATGTTTATTAAAAAATATTATTTTAACTTATTCTTACTAACAATAACATTAAACATACATAAACACTTTATTTTCATCGAAATATATAGGTTCATGAGGTACACCCAGGTTTGAAACATGGTACTACCTCGAAAATTCGGCAAAGTCCAAGTAGACCTAGGTTTGTATACCAACCTAGGTCTACCTCGAAAAGTCGCTTATTTTCAGTTAAATATGGAAAAACTTTTATTAAAATGTTTCATTTCAACTTATTATTACTAATAGCAACATTTAACTTCGTTAAATATATTAATTTAGTCCATTTAATGAGGTTTTTCGAGGTACACCCAGGTTTGAAACCTGGTGCTACCTCGACTGTGCGAGGCGTTCCGCGCGGAACGCCTCGCACGGGTTTTCGTAACTCTATAGGGAGCATGGTGCTCATGAAATATGAAAATACAATATTGAATTATATCAATGTATAAGGCTTGAAACGCATAATGTGCGAGGTCCCGGGCGATTTTTCGGGTTTTTACCGATTTTTGCCCAAGTCGGGACTTAGAAAAATTTGGTGGTCCGAACCGGCCAAAATCAAAAATTGGCGGACGGGCTTGGTGGTGCATGGCCATGGCCTAGGATGTTGTTGGGCGTTAAGAAACTTGTTTCTGAAGCGTTCTTAGCATCCCTGGGTCATTTTAAAAATTTTACCGTGTCGGCGTTTCGCCGGCCGGTAGCGACTCTCGGGCTTGCTCCCGACCCACAGCAACGCCGCGGGCTTGCTTCTCGTCCCCTGTGGCGAGTTGCGTACAGCTCTCATGCGGCAAAAAGACCGGGTTTACCCTCAGTGTCGACCTGCTACGTCCTAAGACGAGTAAGGCGAGCTTGTAGGGTGGCCCGTTAACAAATTGGTAAACACTTCGCCTCTCCGGGCGTAAGCAAACGAAATGCGAAATGAAACTTAAAATGGCTCGGCCTAGGCCGGGCCTTGAAGTGATGTAAATGAAGTTTTAAACACGGATTGAGGTGTTCACACCGAATCCACTAGTTACTTCTGGCTACGGCCAGAGTAACAAAATCAGATCTCGGGCGGTCGGGCATCGCCTTCGGGCGTTCGCCTGTTCTGCCCGTGACAGACGGCTTCAAAGCCGTGCAGATGAGATATTAAAATATCCACTGCTCCCTGGTTGATCCTGCCAGTAGTCATATGCTTGTCTCAAAGATTAAGCCATGCAAGTCTCAGTACAAGCCAAATTAAGGCGAAACCGCAAAAGGCTCATTAAATCAGTTATGGTTCCTTGGATCGTACAATCCATTACTTGGATAACTGTGGTAATTCTAGAGCTAATACATGCAAACAGAATCCCGACCAGAGATGGAAGGGACGCTTTTATTAGATCAAAACCAATCGGGGCTTCGGCTCCGCACTTCTTGGTGACTCTGAATAACTTTCAGCTGATCGCACGGTCCTCGTACCGGCGACGCATCTTTCAAATGTCTGACTTATCAACTGTCGATGGTAGATTCTGCGCCTACCATGGTTGTAACGGGTAACGGGGAATCAGGGTTCGATTCCGGAGAGGGAGCCTGAGAAACGGCTACCACATCCAAGGAAGGCAGCAGGCGCGCAAATTACCCACTCCCGGCACGGGGAGGTAGTGACGAAAAATAACGATACGGGACTCATCCGAGGCCCCGTAATCGGAATGAGTACACTTTAAATCCTTTAACGAGTACCAATTGGAGGGCAAGTCTGGTGCCAGCAGCCGCGGTAATTCCAGCTCCAATAGCGTATATTAAAGTTGTTGCGGTTAAAAAGCTCGTAGTTGGATCTGTGTCTTACGATGTCGGTTCACCGCTCGCGGTGTCAACTGGCATGTCTTGTGGGACGTCCTGCCGGTGGTGGTCCGGGCCTTCGGATTTGTGTAGGGTTCGCCCGAAGCATCCCGTTGGTTCCGGCTGCCGATTCAATCCCGCCGCGGTGCTCTTGACTGAGTGTCGAGGTGGGCCGGCACGTTTACTTTGAACAAATTAGAGTGCTTAAAGCAGGCTGATTTCTGCCTGAATACTGTGTGCATGGAATAATGGAATAGGACTTCGGTTCTATTTTGTTGGTTTTAAGAATCCGAAGTAATGATTAATAGGGACAGGCGGGGGCATTCGTATTGCGACGTTAGAGGTGAAATTCTTGGATCGTCGCAAGACGTACCTAAGCGAAAGCATTTGCCAAGTATGTCCTCGTTAATCAAGAACGAAAGTTAGAGGTTCGAAGGCGATCAGATACCGCCCTAGTTCTAACCATAAACGATGCCAGCCAGCGATCCGCCGAAGTTCCTCCGATGACTCGGCGGGCAGCTTCCGGGAAACCAAAGCTTTTGGGTTCCGGGGGAAGTATGGTTGCAAAGCTGAAACTTAAAGGAATTGACGGAAGGGCACCACCAGGAGTGGAGCCTGCGGCTTAATTTGACTCAACACGGGAAACCTCACCAGGCCCGGACACCGGAAGGATTGACAGATTGATAGCTCTTTCTTGATTCGGTGGGTGGTGGTGCATGGCCGTTCTTAGTTGGTGGAGCGATTTGTCTGGTTAATTCCGATAACGAACGAGACTCTAGCCTGCTAACTAGGCGTTCCCGGTATCCACAATAGTGCTACCGGCGAATAAAATTCTTCTTAGAGGGACAGGCGGCTTCTAGCCGCACGAGATTGAGCAATAACAGGTCTGTGATGCCCTTAGATGTCCTGGGCCGCACGCGCGCTACACTGAAGGAATCAGCGTGTCTTCCCTGGCCGAAAGGTCCGGGTAACCCGTTGAACCTCCTTCGTGCTAGGGATTGGGGCTTGCAATTGTTCCCCATGAACGAGGAATTCCCAGTAAGCGCGAGTCATAAGCTCGCGTTGATTACGTCCCTGCCCTTTGTACACACCGCCCGTCGCTACTACCGATTGAATGATTTAGTGAGGTCTTCGGACTGGTGCGCGGCGATCGCCTCGTGCGGTCGCCGATGTTGCCGGAAAGATGACCAAACTTGATCATTTAGAGGAAGTAAAAGTCGTAACAAGGTTTCCGTAGGTGAACCTGCGGAAGGATCATTACCGTTGAAAGAATAAAATACTTTCAAAACAAATGCACCGGCTTAAAAATGGGGCATTACTCCGTCCGGTTGCAGAATAATGCAATAAAGCAAGGTCGAATATTCCGTAAGGAATCGACGTAAACCAGGACAGCAACCTGGGATTTGCTTTTCTAATGTGGACTGTCGGGGACACCCGTATTGCGGCGCTAGAGGTGAAACTCCGGGACCGCTGCAATACGACCTTAAGCGAAAGCAGGTGTCAAGGCAGTTTTACGTTAGTAAACACAGGGTCGGATTGAGTGGCTCGCGTGTGAACGCACATTCATCCTTCCCTCATTTTTCCTTATACAGAAGGTCGGTGATGCGTTAATGTATTCAAGTCACATCAGCCCCGTGCTGGTGAGGCCCATAATGCATAGGATTCAAGTCACGTGATGAAAGGTGGTGGCGAGTCCCATGATACGGCAGACCGGCCCTGAGCCTACGGGCGCAAGGGGCGGCTGATTGAAAATGTATCCAAGTCACGTCATACCACTGGAAGTCGCGAGGCCCATAATCCCTCGGATTCAAGTCACGTCAGTGATACTGGCGAGGCCCATAATCCGAACGCATTCAAGTCACGTCAGCCCCAGTGCTGGCGAGGCCCATAATGCGGAAGCCTCTCCCGACCGAGCCAACCCCAACCTTGCCGCGGTGTATTTGAGGCTTTAAACAAACGGGGCTCTGGCGACTCATGTTATCAGGTTGTGTTCAGACTCAACGACCATGGCAAGATGCTTGAATATGTATTCAAGTCACGTAGCTAACAGTGTGGTGGCGAGTCCCATGATACGGCAGACCGGCCTTGAGCCTACGGGCGCACGGGGCGGCTGATTGAAAATGTATCCAAGTCACGTCACAAATCACTGGAGGTTGCGAGGCCCATAATACGGCATCTGATTCCGCGAGCTGGAACACCTGTAACAACCCTGGGTCATCTCTGATGCTTAAAAATGTATTCAAGTCACGTGGTCGAAGGTGGCGGCGAGTCCCATGATACGGCAGTCCGGCCTGGAGGCTGTGGTTTAAGGGGCGGCTGATTGAAAATGTATTCAAGTCACGTGATGGAAGGTGGTGGCGAGTCCCATGATACGGCAGACCGGCCTTGAGCTTACGGGCGCACGGGGCGGCTGATTGAAAATGTATCCAAGTCCGTCATACACTGGAAGTTGCGAGGCCCATAATACGGCAGTCCGGCCTGGAGGCTACAGTTAAAGGGGCGGCTGATTGAAAATGTATCCAAGTCACGTCTAACCACTGGAGGCTGCGAGGCCCATAATGCGGCATCAAAAAGAGATGTACCAACCCCGAGGATAGACCTCGGGGGAATCGATGGAGTGCTCTTCGGAGTGCCCGTCGTAAAAGAGTTATCTTTCCGAGACGTGTTCGGGTTCGCCCGAGGTCCAGTGCGCTCGGTTTCAGAGTCAATGTGACCATTCGCCACGTACTCGTGGCCAGTCTGGCAGGTCAGTTGAAAGACCACAAAAGCAAACGGTTACTGTGAACGAACTTGAGATGTGGGCTCCGCACGGAGCCCCATGGTGGGAAAAAGTCGCTCAGTACACTTAATGATGGACAGGAACGGGACCAAGTACCTGTCTCTGCGTCAAGCAGAGGCGTGGGCTACGTGCTTGCACGGAGCCCCATGGTGGGAAAACGGTCGCCCAGTACACTTCATTATGGACAGGAACGGGGCCAAGTACCTATCTCAAGCCACGTAACAGGACCTTTGCACGTTTTACCAAATATGAAATGAAACATCTATTTGCCGAGCTGGAGGCGTGGGCTACGTGCTCGCACGGAGCCCCATGGTGGGAAAATGGTCGCCCAGTACACTTAATGACTGGTACGCCCAGCATTATGGACAGGAACGGGACTAAGTACCTGTCTCCAGCGGAGTTCTTAGATGTATATGTATCTGTTGATCGAAAGCTGAGGCGTGGGCAACGTGCTTGCACGAAGCCCCATGGTGGGAAAAATGCCGCTCAGTACACTTAATGATGGACAGGAACGGGGCCAAGTACCTGTCTCTGCGTCAAGCAGAGGCGTGGGCTTCGTGCTTGCACGGAGCCCCATGGTGGGAAAACGGTCGCTCAGTACACTTCATTATGGACAGGAACAGGGCTAAGTACCTGCCTCTGGCGCCAAAAGACAACAGAATACATGGCTGAGGTGTAGTGGGAAAATGGTAGCTCAGTACACTTAATGATGGACAGGAACAGGGCCAAGTACCTGTCTCTGCGTCAAGCAGAGGCGTGGGCTTCGTGCTTGCACGGAGCCCCATGGTGGGAAAACGGTCGCTCAGTACACTTCATTATGGACAGGAACAGCGCCAAGTACCTACCGAAGCCGTGGTCAAACGAACCGCCTGCCAAGACTGGACTTCACGTTTACGTACGATTGGCCTTGGCTGTTAGAGACCGCCGTCGCGCGGATTATACACAGTCACAATCGGACTAGATATACTCTTTTTCTTACTTTGATTATGCCACATACTAATGCCCGGTTACAAGCTAACCGGAGCGCAAACACACCTAGACGAAAGTCTGGTGAAAAAGATTACCCTGAACGGTGGATCACTTGGCTCGTGGGTCGATGAAAAACGCAGCTAAACGCGCGTTGACGTGTGAACTGCAGGACACATGAACATCGACAATTTGAACGCACATTGCGGCCCTGGGATACTATTCCAAGGGCCACGCCTGTCTGAGGGTCGGCTATATAAGAACCTCGGTTCAATCGATATTGCACCGGCCGGTTAAACCCGGTCGGAGGCTACTTGGGAGTTCTGGGGTCCCCTGGCCGTCTT
>JAQYXR010000463.1:70000-72500 GCA_030545055.2 Neoaliturus tenellus | reverse complement strand
CTTCAAAGACATACACAAAGATGACTTTGGCAAACAATTCAAGTACATAATGAAAATTGGGCCTAAGGAACAAAGCACCTCACAGATGGTTGTGGAATTAGAACCAAATCTAAGAAAGCAGATAATCGAGAACAATTGGAGATTATACCTGGGATGGCGCTCATGTAAAACTACTGACTTTGTAATGATCTCCAGATGTTACAAATGTCAGAGATTTGGACATCTTGCAAAGGATTGTCAAGCCCAAGTACCAACATGCAGCCATTGCTCAAAAGAGGGCCATAAATATGACCAATGCCCGGACAAACCCAAACCGCCAACTTGTGCAAACTGCACAAAAAGAAAATTAAACAACAAACACAATGTCAATTCAAGCACATGCCCTATATATATCAAGGAAAAAGATAGAATCATCAATCAAATAAGTTATGAATAATTTAGATCTGAATAATGAAGACATGCAAATCCTACCATTAACATGCAACAATAAATATAGAGACAACAAAATAAGAATTGGACAAATAAATTTGCAAAACGCTATGGCAGCAACGGCGGAAGCCAGACAAACAATGACTGAACAAGACCTAGACTTACTACTAACACAAGAAGCCTACACAAGGAATGGCAAGGTGGCATGCTTCGGGCTGTCATCCACAAACATCATTATTGGAAACCGAACGGATGGTGAAAGGCCAATGGCGGCGATTGTAGCAAAAGGCATTATGGAACCATTGGAAATGGTACAGCACAATTCCACGCACATTGCAGTTGCAAAGATAAATTCTACCATTGGACCAATAACCATTATATCTGCATACTTTCAATATGCTGACCCCATTGAGCCTTACTTGAATCAACTCGGAACAATTCTGGAGCAAATGCGTGGTGAGCTGATCTTGATTGGAGCTGACGTAAATGCCAAATCTCCTTGCTGGTTCTCAACCGAAGAAGACGAGAAGGGCGAAAAACTGGTGGAATTTATTGAAACTCATAATCTGTTTGTGCTCAACAGAGAATTCCAACCGCCAACTCACACAAGTGGGTCCAATATAGACGTTACTATGTGCTCTGATAGACTGGCTGAGTACTGCTCATCTTGGACAGTACATGAGGATAAAAGCGTCAGTGACCATAGGCTTATTACCTTAGAAATAAGACTAAAACAAAAGAGACTAGAACAACAAACAAACAGGTTAAATCTAAGGAAAGCCAATTATGAAATTCTCAACAACGACATGCAAATACAACTTAACAATCTAAACATGCAAATTAATTCAAGTGAAGATAACACTGAAATTATGGCACAACAATTAAGTGATGAAATTCAGAGAGCCTGTGATCGAAACATTCCATTCTTAAAGAATAGAGTCAAAGTAGTTCCATGGTGGAACCAGGAACTCACTCATCACAAGAGAATTACAAATAAAGCTAGAAGAGAATATCAGGCCTGTTGTAATTGCAGAATCAAACTAGTCAAGCTGGGAAGATACAGGCGTGCACAAAACGAATATAAAAAGAAAATCAAAGAACTGAAAAACAAAAGCTGGGAAGACTTTGTGAAATCCAACTCAAATATTGATCCATACGGACTAGCATATAAATTAGGTGCAGATAAATTAAAGATGAAAGATCTACTAACTACTCTAAAAGTTGGAGACACATGCACTAAAACTACCCTAGAGACTATAACTTACATGATAGAAACACTCATACCACAAGAAGATCAACATGCTGATCTCACCCCTGAACAAGAGATACTTAAAACTAACATGCATACTACTACTACCCAAAACCTGGAAATGCCTTTCTCAATGGAAGAGCTTGACCATGCACTAAAGAAGGCTAAAACAAGACGAGCTCCTGGTCCTGACCGAATACCAGCTGAAATCTACAAGGAAATGAATCAAGCAAACAAGCAAATCATGCTAAACATGTACAACAAATGCTGGTCGTACGGAAGATTTCCTAAAGTCTGGAAACAAGCTAAAATTAAAGTCATAAGAAAGGGAGGAGACAGAGACTGGAGATTAGCATCCTCTTACCGACCTATAAGCCTATTGCCAGTAGCAGGGAAAATCTACGAAAGATTAATCGCAAAGAGATTAATGGATCACCTTCACATTAATAATCAACTAAGCGACTCGCAATATGGGTTCCGACCTGGAAGAAGCACGATAGATGCCATTAGTAGATTGAAGAATATTGTCAAAGGAACAGATCACAAGTACGCCATAGCAATACTAATAGATATAAAAGGCGCCTTTGACTCGGTCTGGTGGCCAACGGTCCATGACAGGCTAAAGTCCCTTCAAGTGAGTAGAAACATTCAGGAGGCTGTTAAGGCATATCTCTCAGACAGAGAAATGTTCCTAGAACATGATGGCGAAAGGGTCAACAGAATAATGAATTTGGGCTGCCCTCAAGGGTCTGTGCTGGGACCCCTATTCTGGAACTTAACTTTCGATAATTTGCTGGACAAAGAGATGCCTGAAGACACCAC
>JAQYXR010000463.1:57500-65000 GCA_030545055.2 Neoaliturus tenellus | reverse complement strand
CAGAAAACTTTTTACAAACCTAGGTGTACTTGACCCGAAAAATCAAGGGGTATCAATTCTCAAACATGGTACTACCTTCTGTGCGAGGCGTTCCGAAAGTAGTGAAAATTTTCTAAGTCCGAAAACATGGGACTACCTCGAGGTAGACCCAGGTTCTACCAACCTAGGCCAACTTCGAGGTACACCCACCTTTTACCAACCTAAGATTACTTTGAAGTAGACTCACGTTTTACCAACCTAGTACTACTTCAAGGTAGTCTCATGTTTCACCAACCTAGTACTACTTCAAGGTAGTCTCATGTTTAACCAACCTAGGGGTACTTCGAGTTTAACATGTAAAACCATAGTAAACACTCTGGTACGGATACATGCCAAAGGAAACGACTCAATTCCTAATATTAAAGTTTTTAGTAAAAGGCGAAAAAACATAAAAAATTGAAAAATTTAAAAATCACATAAACCGCTTAGATTGGCCCTGAAACGGATAAAAACCAACGATTCCTGGTCGAAAAACTTATATTTAAAATTTTTCAGAGGTACACCCATGTTTCACAAACCTAGGACTACTCTGAGGTAGTACCATGTTTAACCAACCTAGGTCTACCTCAAAGTACACCTAGGTTTTACCAACCTAGTGCTACTTTGAAGTACACCCAGGTTTCAAACATGGTACTACCTCGAGGTACACTCATGTTTCACCAACCTAGGTGTACCTCGAGATTTTAATGTCAAAAGTTAGTAAACATCATGAAACGTATAAATACCAAAGGAAACTTGCCTATGTCAAATATTAAAGATTCTACGGAAAAATGAAAAAAACACAAAATTTTTAAAAATCACTAAAATCACCTTAAAACTACCCAAAACGGATAAAACCAACGATTCCTGGTCGAAAAACTTATATTTAAAATTTTTCAGAGGTACACCCATGTTTCACAAACCTAGGTCTACTCTGAGGTAGTACCATGTTTAACCAACCTAGGTCTACCTCAAAGTACACCTAGGTTTTACCAACCTAGTGCTACTTTGAAGTACACCCAGGTTTCAAACATGGTACTACCTCGAGGTACACTCATGTTTCACCAACCTAGGTGTACCTCGAGATTTTAATGTCAAAAGTTAGTAAACATCATGAAACGTATAAATACCAAAGGAAACTTGCCTATGTCAAATATTAAAGATTCTACGGAAAAATGAAAAAAACACAAAATTTTTAAAAATCATTAAAATCACCTTAAAACTACCCAAAACGGATAAAACCAACGATTCCTGGTCGAAAAACTTATATTTAAAATTTTTCAGAGGTACACCCAGGTTTGAAACATGGTACTACCTCGAAAATTCGGCTAAGTCAAAGTAGCCCTAGGTTGGTATACAAACCTAGGTCTACCTCGAAAAAATCCTTATTTTCGGAAAAATGTAGAAAAATGTTTATTAAAAAATATTATTTTAACTTATTCTTACTAACAATAACATTAAACATACATAAACACTTTATTTTCATCGAAATATATAGGTTCATGAGGTACACCCAGGTTTGAAACATGGTACTACCTCGAAAATTCGGCAAAGTCCAAGTAGACCTAGGTTTGTATACCAACCTAGGTCTACCTCGAAAAGTCGCTTATTTTCAGTTAAATATGGAAAAACTTTTATTAAAATGTTTCATTTCAACTTATTATTACTAATAGCAACATTTAACTTCGTTAAATATATTAATTTAGTCCATTTAATGAGGTTTTTCGAGGTACACCCAGGTTTGAAACCTGGTGCTACCTCGACTGTGCGAGGCGTTCCGCGCGGAACGCCTCGCACGGGTTTTCGTAACTCTATAGGGAGCATGGTGCTCATGAAATATGAAAATACAATATTGAATTATATCAATGTATAAGGCTTGAAACGCATAATGTGCGAGGTCCCGGGCGATTTTTCGGGTTTTTACCGATTTTTGCCCAAGTCGGGACTTAGAAAAATTTGGTGGTCCGAACCGGCCAAAATCAAAAATTGGCGGACGGGCTTGGTGGTGCATGGCCATGGCCTAGGATGTTGTTGGGCGTTAAGAAACTTGTTTCTGAAGCGTTCTTAGCATCCCTGGGTCATTTTAAAAATTTTACCGTGTCGGCGTTTCGCCGGCCGGTAGCGACTCTCGGGCTTGCTCCCGACCCACAGCAACGCCGCGGGCTTGCTTCTCGTCCCCTGTGGCGAGTTGCGTACAGCTCTCATGCGGCAAAAAGACCGGGTTTACCCTCAGTGTCGACCTGCTACGTCCTAAGACGAGTAAGGCGAGCTTGTAGGGTGGCCCGTTAACAAATTGGTAAACACTTCGCCTCTCCGGGCGTAAGCAAACGAAATGCGAAATGAAACTTAAAATGGCTCGGCCTAGGCCGGGCCTTGAAGTGATGTAAATGAAGTTTTAAACACGGATTGAGGTGTTCACACCGAATCCACTAGTTACTTCTGGCTACGGCCAGAGTAACAAAATCAGATCTCGGGCGGTCGGGCATCGCCTTCGGGCGTTCGCCTGTTCTGCCCGTGACAGACGGCTTCAAAGCCGTGCAGATGAGATATTAAAATATCCACTGCTCCCTGGTTGATCCTGCCAGTAGTCATATGCTTGTCTCAAAGATTAAGCCATGCAAGTCTCAGTACAAGCCAAATTAAGGCGAAACCGCAAAAGGCTCATTAAATCAGTTATGGTTCCTTGGATCGTACAATCCATTACTTGGATAACTGTGGTAATTCTAGAGCTAATACATGCAAACAGAATCCCGACCAGAGATGGAAGGGACGCTTTTATTAGATCAAAACCAATCGGGGCTTCGGCTCCGCACTTCTTGGTGACTCTGAATAACTTTCAGCTGATCGCACGGTCCTCGTACCGGCGACGCATCTTTCAAATGTCTGACTTATCAACTGTCGATGGTAGATTCTGCGCCTACCATGGTTGTAACGGGTAACGGGGAATCAGGGTTCGATTCCGGAGAGGGAGCCTGAGAAACGGCTACCACATCCAAGGAAGGCAGCAGGCGCGCAAATTACCCACTCCCGGCACGGGGAGGTAGTGACGAAAAATAACGATACGGGACTCATCCGAGGCCCCGTAATCGGAATGAGTACACTTTAAATCCTTTAACGAGTACCAATTGGAGGGCAAGTCTGGTGCCAGCAGCCGCGGTAATTCCAGCTCCAATAGCGTATATTAAAGTTGTTGCGGTTAAAAAGCTCGTAGTTGGATCTGTGTCTTACGATGTCGGTTCACCGCTCGCGGTGTCAACTGGCATGTCTTGTGGGACGTCCTGCCGGTGGTGGTCCGGGCCTTCGGATTTGTGTAGGGTTCGCCCGAAGCATCCCGTTGGTTCCGGCTGCCGATTCAATCCCGCCGCGGTGCTCTTGACTGAGTGTCGAGGTGGGCCGGCACGTTTACTTTGAACAAATTAGAGTGCTTAAAGCAGGCTGATTTCTGCCTGAATACTGTGTGCATGGAATAATGGAATAGGACTTCGGTTCTATTTTGTTGGTTTTAAGAATCCGAAGTAATGATTAATAGGGACAGGCGGGGGCATTCGTATTGCGACGTTAGAGGTGAAATTCTTGGATCGTCGCAAGACGTACCTAAGCGAAAGCATTTGCCAAGTATGTCCTCGTTAATCAAGAACGAAAGTTAGAGGTTCGAAGGCGATCAGATACCGCCCTAGTTCTAACCATAAACGATGCCAGCCAGCGATCCGCCGAAGTTCCTCCGATGACTCGGCGGGCAGCTTCCGGGAAACCAAAGCTTTTGGGTTCCGGGGGAAGTATGGTTGCAAAGCTGAAACTTAAAGGAATTGACGGAAGGGCACCACCAGGAGTGGAGCCTGCGGCTTAATTTGACTCAACACGGGAAACCTCACCAGGCCCGGACACCGGAAGGATTGACAGATTGATAGCTCTTTCTTGATTCGGTGGGTGGTGGTGCATGGCCGTTCTTAGTTGGTGGAGCGATTTGTCTGGTTAATTCCGATAACGAACGAGACTCTAGCCTGCTAACTAGGCGTTCCCGGTATCCACAATAGTGCTACCGGCGAATAAAATTCTTCTTAGAGGGACAGGCGGCTTCTAGCCGCACGAGATTGAGCAATAACAGGTCTGTGATGCCCTTAGATGTCCTGGGCCGCACGCGCGCTACACTGAAGGAATCAGCGTGTCTTCCCTGGCCGAAAGGTCCGGGTAACCCGTTGAACCTCCTTCGTGCTAGGGATTGGGGCTTGCAATTGTTCCCCATGAACGAGGAATTCCCAGTAAGCGCGAGTCATAAGCTCGCGTTGATTACGTCCCTGCCCTTTGTACACACCGCCCGTCGCTACTACCGATTGAATGATTTAGTGAGGTCTTCGGACTGGTGCGCGGCGATCGCCTCGTGCGGTCGCCGATGTTGCCGGAAAGATGACCAAACTTGATCATTTAGAGGAAGTAAAAGTCGTAACAAGGTTTCCGTAGGTGAACCTGCGGAAGGATCATTACCGTTGAAAGAATAAAATACTTTCAAAACAAATGCACCGGCTTAAAAATGGGGCATTACTCCGTCCGGTTGCAGAATAATGCAATAAAGCAAGGTCGAATATTCCGTAAGGAATCGACGTAAACCAGGACAGCAACCTGGGATTTGCTTTTCTAATGTGGACTGTCGGGGACACCCGTATTGCGGCGCTAGAGGTGAAACTCCGGGACCGCTGCAATACGACCTTAAGCGAAAGCAGGTGTCAAGGCAGTTTTACGTTAGTAAACACAGGGTCGGATTGAGTGGCTCGCGTGTGAACGCACATTCATCCTTCCCTCATTTTTCCTTATACAGAAGGTCGGTGATGCGTTAATGTATTCAAGTCACATCAGCCCCGTGCTGGTGAGGCCCATAATGCATAGGATTCAAGTCACGTGATGAAAGGTGGTGGCGAGTCCCATGATACGGCAGACCGGCCCTGAGCCTACGGGCGCAAGGGGCGGCTGATTGAAAATGTATCCAAGTCACGTCATACCACTGGAAGTCGCGAGGCCCATAATCCCTCGGATTCAAGTCACGTCAGTGATACTGGCGAGGCCCATAATCCGAACGCATTCAAGTCACGTCAGCCCCAGTGCTGGCGAGGCCCATAATGCGGAAGCCTCTCCCGACCGAGCCAACCCCAACCTTGCCGCGGTGTATTTGAGGCTTTAAACAAACGGGGCTCTGGCGACTCATGTTATCAGGTTGTGTTCAGACTCAACGACCATGGCAAGATGCTTGAATATGTATTCAAGTCACGTAGCTAACAGTGTGGTGGCGAGTCCCATGATACGGCAGACCGGCCTTGAGCCTACGGGCGCACGGGGCGGCTGATTGAAAATGTATCCAAGTCACGTCACAAATCACTGGAGGTTGCGAGGCCCATAATACGGCATCTGATTCCGCGAGCTGGAACACCTGTAACAACCCTGGGTCATCTCTGATGCTTAAAAATGTATTCAAGTCACGTGGTCGAAGGTGGCGGCGAGTCCCATGATACGGCAGTCCGGCCTGGAGGCTGTGGTTTAAGGGGCGGCTGATTGAAAATGTATTCAAGTCACGTGATGGAAGGTGGTGGCGAGTCCCATGATACGGCAGACCGGCCTTGAGCTTACGGGCGCACGGGGCGGCTGATTGAAAATGTATCCAAGTCCGTCATACACTGGAAGTTGCGAGGCCCATAATACGGCAGTCCGGCCTGGAGGCTACAGTTAAAGGGGCGGCTGATTGAAAATGTATCCAAGTCACGTCTAACCACTGGAGGCTGCGAGGCCCATAATGCGGCATCAAAAAGAGATGTACCAACCCCGAGGATAGACCTCGGGGGAATCGATGGAGTGCTCTTCGGAGTGCCCGTCGTAAAAGAGTTATCTTTCCGAGACGTGTTCGGGTTCGCCCGAGGTCCAGTGCGCTCGGTTTCAGAGTCAATGTGACCATTCGCCACGTACTCGTGGCCAGTCTGGCAGGTCAGTTGAAAGACCACAAAAGCAAACGGTTACTGTGAACGAACTTGAGATGTGGGCTCCGCACGGAGCCCCATGGTGGGAAAAAGTCGCTCAGTACACTTAATGATGGACAGGAACGGGACCAAGTACCTGTCTCTGCGTCAAGCAGAGGCGTGGGCTACGTGCTTGCACGGAGCCCCATGGTGGGAAAACGGTCGCCCAGTACACTTCATTATGGACAGGAACGGGGCCAAGTACCTATCTCAAGCCACGTAACAGGACCTTTGCACGTTTTACCAAATATGAAATGAAACATCTATTTGCCGAGCTGGAGGCGTGGGCTACGTGCTCGCACGGAGCCCCATGGTGGGAAAATGGTCGCCCAGTACACTTAATGACTGGTACGCCCAGCATTATGGACAGGAACGGGACTAAGTACCTGTCTCCAGCGGAGTTCTTAGATGTATATGTATCTGTTGATCGAAAGCTGAGGCGTGGGCAACGTGCTTGCACGAAGCCCCATGGTGGGAAAAATGCCGCTCAGTACACTTAATGATGGACAGGAACGGGGCCAAGTACCTGTCTCTGCGTCAAGCAGAGGCGTGGGCTTCGTGCTTGCACGGAGCCCCATGGTGGGAAAACGGTCGCTCAGTACACTTCATTATGGACAGGAACAGGGCTAAGTACCTGCCTCTGGCGCCAAAAGACAACAGAATACATGGCTGAGGTGTAGTGGGAAAATGGTAGCTCAGTACACTTAATGATGGACAGGAACAGGGCCAAGTACCTGTCTCTGCGTCAAGCAGAGGCGTGGGCTTCGTGCTTGCACGGAGCCCCATGGTGGGAAAACGGTCGCTCAGTACACTTCATTATGGACAGGAACAGCGCCAAGTACCTACCGAAGCCGTGGTCAAACGAACCGCCTGCCAAGACTGGACTTCACGTTTACGTACGATTGGCCTTGGCTGTTAGAGACCGCCGTCGCGCGGATTATACACAGTCACAATCGGACTAGATATACTCTTTTTCTTACTTTGATTATGCCACATACTAATGCCCGGTTACAAGCTAACCGGAGCGCAAACACACCTAGACGAAAGTCTGGTGAAAAAGATTACCCTGAACGGTGGATCACTTGGCTCGTGGGTCGATGAAAAACGCAGCTAAACGCGCGTTGACGTGTGAACTGCAGGACACATGAACATCGACAATTTGAACGCACATTGCGGCCCTGGGATACTATTCCAAGGGCCACGCCTGTCTGAGGGTCGGCTATATAAGAACCTCGGTTCAATCGATATTGCACCGGCCGGTTAAACCCGGTCGGAGGCTACTTGGGAGTTCTGGGGTCCCCTGGCCGTCTTCGGGCGGAAGCTGAGGGAGGTCAGTCTCCTTAAATATCTTTGACCTAGCTGGGAGGGTGTATTTCCAGCCTTGCCTGGGGCAGTGCGGGAGGCCCGATGCTTGCATCGGAAACTTGCTCTTGCACAGCCACCCGCCTTCTCACTGCGGTGACCGACTAAGCCAGTGAATTTA
>JAQYXR010000463.1:50000-52500 GCA_030545055.2 Neoaliturus tenellus | reverse complement strand
CGGAGCTAGTTAGTGCCGTGAGGCCAGAACAGCTTGGGATCCGAGTGCGTAGCCTGAAGGTAGTCGGGGGTCGGGTCCGTGTCGAGTTATCTCGTCACAGTGACCTAGAGAAGATGAAGGGTGAGGTGACTGAAAAATGTCCTGAACTCGTCTTCAACTCTCCCCAAAAACGGCGACCCCAGGTGCTGATCAGCGGAATCCCCTCGGGGGCAATCGAAGGTGACCTGAGGGCCGCCATCAAAAGCGCTACTGCTAATGCAGTCCCCGACCTGAAGGATGACGATCTTCGGATAATATTCTCGAAGGAGACGGGATATGGGAGAAAGCGCGTGGCAATCGAGGTTACGCCCGAACTCTTTGCGGCACTGCTGGCGGCCAAGCGGATTTTTATCCATTGGTTGTCCTGCAAGGTAACAGAACACGTTCATATGACACGTTGTTACCGCTGTCAGAGGTTCGGCCACGTGGTCAAAAATTGCCATGCGACTTCTCCCTCATGCGGGCGGTGCGCAGATGACGGTCACGAAACCAAGAACTGTAACGTGACGGGAAGTCCGAGGTGTGTTCTCTGTCGGCGGCGACGCTGGCAGGACGCCCACGGACTTTTGGACATGAGCTGCCCATCAAGGAAACAGGCAGCGGCGACTCAGAGAAGCTTGACTGACTATGGACCTTAGGGTCGGTCAGATCAACGCTAATCGGAGCTCGACCGCTCTTGCGGAATTGGAGGTGGTAGCAGGGGAGCAGAGACTTGATGTCTTGCTTCTACAGGAGCAGTACGTTACCGCTGCTGCTTCGGTCCCCCGTTGCTCTTATGCGCGAATCGTGTGTCCTTCGGGTGAAAACCCGTCTGCCATGATTGCGGTACTCCGGAAGGACTTGGATGTTCTAGCGATAGATCATCTCATGACCCCTTCCTGCGCAGTTGCACAGTTAAAGGCACCGAACCAGCAAAAACTCTACGTCGTCAGTGTCTATCTTAGACCAGTTGTCGATGTGGAGGCTGAGGTAGCTCATCTGACCCGCGTCCTGGAAACCCTGAGTCCCAATGGCCAAGATCATGTGTTGATCGGCGGGGATCTCAACGCTTACTCAGAACTCTGGCATAGCCGGATGGATGGGGGGCAAAGGGTCCAGGTCGCAAGGGGGCTGATGATTGAGGCATTCGTGGGTGTTATGAATCTGGACGTACTGAACCTTCGGGGGCAGCCAGAAACATTCTGGGGTCACAACGGTACTCGAGTCAATATTGACGCGATGCTGTGTACTCAAGGGTTGACGGAACACGCCCTGTCGTGGAAAGTCCTCCCGCAAACCATCCACAGTGACCACAATCTGATAGTCCTGGACCTAGCTGGCACGGGGCAGCGCGTGCGCGGCCCTGGTAAGACCCCGCGGTTCCTGACACGATATGCGGACTGGGGGAGGTTCGACAGGCAGCTCACTGGCTTCGAGGAAGAGGAAATTCCAATCGAGTCGGCAGAAGCCCTAGAACGCGCAGTGGACGCACTCACGGAGCGGCTTACAGCTGCATGCCGAAGTGCTATACCGGTAGCCAAGCCAGGCAAGCGGGCGGCACGGTGGTGGACTCGGGAATTGACCCACCTCCGCCGTGCCCTACATCGCGCATACCGGCGGGCCACTCACACAAACTCCCCTGAGGACTGGGCGGCAATGCGCCGACTCAGGAATCACTACCGTAATCGGGTGAGGACAAGTAGGCGCGAGTCGTGGAAACGATGGTTAACCGCCGAAGGGAATTCCGATGCCTGGGGACGGGGTTTCAAATGCTTGACGGGCAGACTGCCAGTGCAACAAGTACTGTCTGGCCTTAGGATACCGGGGCGCCCACCCACGACTGATGTCATGGAGACGGCAGATGCCCTTCTGCAGTTGTTACTGCCTGACGATGACCCGGCCCTCGATACAGAGGACCAGCGAGCCGTCCGTGCAAGTGCAGCTGCGGAATCCGATGGAGCTGACGTGCCACTGTTCACTGACCAAGAGCTCACGATGGCTGTGTACTCCCTGGCCCTGAAAAAGGCGCCCGGCTCGGATGGCTTGACTGTTGAAATATACAGGAGGGCGTTCGGCCGGATTCGGGCACCGCTACTCCGTATTATGAACGGTATGTGTCTCAACGGGACCTTTCCAACCATGTGGAAAAAGGGTGATCTCCGGATACTTCTGAAGTCGAAAGAGAAAGACCCCTCCCTGTACAAATCGTATAGGCCACTTGCACTGCTTCCTGTAATGGGAAAGATAGCAGAGAGGTTGGTGTCGGAACGGTTGATCGAATGGCTAGATAGTCTTCCGTGTGGCTCGCGTTTGTCTAGCAGACAGTTTGGCTTCCGGAGAGGCGTGGGGACGCAGGACGCCTTGGCGAGTGTCGTGGCTTCGGTCGCGGCATCTCGTCACAGGTATGTTCTCGCGATCTTCCTCGACATCTCTGGGGCCTTTGATTCGGCTTGGTGGCCTATGGTTCTCCAGAAGCTCCGCC
>JAQYXR010000463.1:37500-45000 GCA_030545055.2 Neoaliturus tenellus | reverse complement strand
TTAATACAGTCCCGGTTGGTCAGAGAGTGGCTTGCGTGTGAACGCACACTCTCTACCGCCAAATGACGGTGGCTCGCGTGTGAACGCACACCGTCGGGACTGAAGTCACACTTGGCTCGAGCTTGAGTCCGACTAGAAGTATCACTAGGTTTGTAAAACATAGTGTGACTTGTAAGTCAGCCCAGGTTCAAAACCTAGTGTGACTCAATTTCCACAGTCTCAGTTGGGCAGAGTGGTTAGACCTATCGGGCGCCCTCTGTCCTCTGGGACTTGGAAATTCTATCAATACACACATCTTTCCGGTGCCGGAAGGCTCGGAGGGAACTGGACCCACCAATATGAGTTGCGGAGGCCAAGGCTCGTGAGAGCAGACCGATGGCCTCTGGACTCGGTGGATTTGGCCCCTGCGAGTTCTGATGGTGGTTGCCGGGCCAATGTCGCCGAGTAGGCTTAGTGGCAAAAAGTTCGTACATGGAGAATGTCAAAAGTATCAGGCTGCCCTCCCGCGAACTTTACCGTCCACAAGACTATGAGGCGTCGCGCAAGGAACGACCCAGACTCGCACCCCAAAAAAAAGTTCCGCGCCCACTCACTACTATTTAGCGGGGGGCGCTTCGCGCCAAGCGAAAACTTGAATTTTGGGGTAACGGGGGACCGAGGAGTGACAGAAAACTTTTTACAAACCTAGGTGTACTTGACCCGAAAAATCAAGGGGTATCAATTCTCAAACATGGTACTACCTTCTGTGCGAGGCGTTCCGAAAGTAGTGAAAATTTTCTAAGTCCGAAAACATGGGACTACCTCGAGGTAGACCCAGGTTCTACCAACCTAGGCCAACTTCGAGGTACACCCACCTTTTACCAACCTAAGATTACTTTGAAGTAGACTCACGTTTTACCAACCTAGTACTACTTCAAGGTAGTCTCATGTTTCACCAACCTAGTACTACTTCAAGGTAGTCTCATGTTTAACCAACCTAGGGGTACTTCGAGTTTAACATGTAAAACCATAGTAAACACTCTGGTACGGATACATGCCAAAGGAAACGACTCAATTCCTAATATTAAAGTTTTTAGTAAAAGGCGAAAAAACATAAAAAATTGAAAAATTTAAAAATCACATAAACCGCTTAGATTGGCCCTGAAACGGATAAAAACCAACGATTCCTGGTCGAAAAACTTATATTTAAAATTTTTCAGAGGTACACCCATGTTTCACAAACCTAGGACTACTCTGAGGTAGTACCATGTTTAACCAACCTAGGTCTACCTCAAAGTACACCTAGGTTTTACCAACCTAGTGCTACTTTGAAGTACACCCAGGTTTCAAACATGGTACTACCTCGAGGTACACTCATGTTTCACCAACCTAGGTGTACCTCGAGATTTTAATGTCAAAAGTTAGTAAACATCATGAAACGTATAAATACCAAAGGAAACTTGCCTATGTCAAATATTAAAGATTCTACGGAAAAATGAAAAAAACACAAAATTTTTAAAAATCACTAAAATCACCTTAAAACTACCCAAAACGGATAAAACCAACGATTCCTGGTCGAAAAACTTATATTTAAAATTTTTCAGAGGTACACCCATGTTTCACAAACCTAGGTCTACTCTGAGGTAGTACCATGTTTAACCAACCTAGGTCTACCTCAAAGTACACCTAGGTTTTACCAACCTAGTGCTACTTTGAAGTACACCCAGGTTTCAAACATGGTACTACCTCGAGGTACACTCATGTTTCACCAACCTAGGTGTACCTCGAGATTTTAATGTCAAAAGTTAGTAAACATCATGAAACGTATAAATACCAAAGGAAACTTGCCTATGTCAAATATTAAAGATTCTACGGAAAAATGAAAAAAACACAAAATTTTTAAAAATCATTAAAATCACCTTAAAACTACCCAAAACGGATAAAACCAACGATTCCTGGTCGAAAAACTTATATTTAAAATTTTTCAGAGGTACACCCAGGTTTGAAACATGGTACTACCTCGAAAATTCGGCTAAGTCAAAGTAGCCCTAGGTTGGTATACAAACCTAGGTCTACCTCGAAAAAATCCTTATTTTCGGAAAAATGTAGAAAAATGTTTATTAAAAAATATTATTTTAACTTATTCTTACTAACAATAACATTAAACATACATAAACACTTTATTTTCATCGAAATATATAGGTTCATGAGGTACACCCAGGTTTGAAACATGGTACTACCTCGAAAATTCGGCAAAGTCCAAGTAGACCTAGGTTTGTATACCAACCTAGGTCTACCTCGAAAAGTCGCTTATTTTCAGTTAAATATGGAAAAACTTTTATTAAAATGTTTCATTTCAACTTATTATTACTAATAGCAACATTTAACTTCGTTAAATATATTAATTTAGTCCATTTAATGAGGTTTTTCGAGGTACACCCAGGTTTGAAACCTGGTGCTACCTCGACTGTGCGAGGCGTTCCGCGCGGAACGCCTCGCACGGGTTTTCGTAACTCTATAGGGAGCATGGTGCTCATGAAATATGAAAATACAATATTGAATTATATCAATGTATAAGGCTTGAAACGCATAATGTGCGAGGTCCCGGGCGATTTTTCGGGTTTTTACCGATTTTTGCCCAAGTCGGGACTTAGAAAAATTTGGTGGTCCGAACCGGCCAAAATCAAAAATTGGCGGACGGGCTTGGTGGTGCATGGCCATGGCCTAGGATGTTGTTGGGCGTTAAGAAACTTGTTTCTGAAGCGTTCTTAGCATCCCTGGGTCATTTTAAAAATTTTACCGTGTCGGCGTTTCGCCGGCCGGTAGCGACTCTCGGGCTTGCTCCCGACCCACAGCAACGCCGCGGGCTTGCTTCTCGTCCCCTGTGGCGAGTTGCGTACAGCTCTCATGCGGCAAAAAGACCGGGTTTACCCTCAGTGTCGACCTGCTACGTCCTAAGACGAGTAAGGCGAGCTTGTAGGGTGGCCCGTTAACAAATTGGTAAACACTTCGCCTCTCCGGGCGTAAGCAAACGAAATGCGAAATGAAACTTAAAATGGCTCGGCCTAGGCCGGGCCTTGAAGTGATGTAAATGAAGTTTTAAACACGGATTGAGGTGTTCACACCGAATCCACTAGTTACTTCTGGCTACGGCCAGAGTAACAAAATCAGATCTCGGGCGGTCGGGCATCGCCTTCGGGCGTTCGCCTGTTCTGCCCGTGACAGACGGCTTCAAAGCCGTGCAGATGAGATATTAAAATATCCACTGCTCCCTGGTTGATCCTGCCAGTAGTCATATGCTTGTCTCAAAGATTAAGCCATGCAAGTCTCAGTACAAGCCAAATTAAGGCGAAACCGCAAAAGGCTCATTAAATCAGTTATGGTTCCTTGGATCGTACAATCCATTACTTGGATAACTGTGGTAATTCTAGAGCTAATACATGCAAACAGAATCCCGACCAGAGATGGAAGGGACGCTTTTATTAGATCAAAACCAATCGGGGCTTCGGCTCCGCACTTCTTGGTGACTCTGAATAACTTTCAGCTGATCGCACGGTCCTCGTACCGGCGACGCATCTTTCAAATGTCTGACTTATCAACTGTCGATGGTAGATTCTGCGCCTACCATGGTTGTAACGGGTAACGGGGAATCAGGGTTCGATTCCGGAGAGGGAGCCTGAGAAACGGCTACCACATCCAAGGAAGGCAGCAGGCGCGCAAATTACCCACTCCCGGCACGGGGAGGTAGTGACGAAAAATAACGATACGGGACTCATCCGAGGCCCCGTAATCGGAATGAGTACACTTTAAATCCTTTAACGAGTACCAATTGGAGGGCAAGTCTGGTGCCAGCAGCCGCGGTAATTCCAGCTCCAATAGCGTATATTAAAGTTGTTGCGGTTAAAAAGCTCGTAGTTGGATCTGTGTCTTACGATGTCGGTTCACCGCTCGCGGTGTCAACTGGCATGTCTTGTGGGACGTCCTGCCGGTGGTGGTCCGGGCCTTCGGATTTGTGTAGGGTTCGCCCGAAGCATCCCGTTGGTTCCGGCTGCCGATTCAATCCCGCCGCGGTGCTCTTGACTGAGTGTCGAGGTGGGCCGGCACGTTTACTTTGAACAAATTAGAGTGCTTAAAGCAGGCTGATTTCTGCCTGAATACTGTGTGCATGGAATAATGGAATAGGACTTCGGTTCTATTTTGTTGGTTTTAAGAATCCGAAGTAATGATTAATAGGGACAGGCGGGGGCATTCGTATTGCGACGTTAGAGGTGAAATTCTTGGATCGTCGCAAGACGTACCTAAGCGAAAGCATTTGCCAAGTATGTCCTCGTTAATCAAGAACGAAAGTTAGAGGTTCGAAGGCGATCAGATACCGCCCTAGTTCTAACCATAAACGATGCCAGCCAGCGATCCGCCGAAGTTCCTCCGATGACTCGGCGGGCAGCTTCCGGGAAACCAAAGCTTTTGGGTTCCGGGGGAAGTATGGTTGCAAAGCTGAAACTTAAAGGAATTGACGGAAGGGCACCACCAGGAGTGGAGCCTGCGGCTTAATTTGACTCAACACGGGAAACCTCACCAGGCCCGGACACCGGAAGGATTGACAGATTGATAGCTCTTTCTTGATTCGGTGGGTGGTGGTGCATGGCCGTTCTTAGTTGGTGGAGCGATTTGTCTGGTTAATTCCGATAACGAACGAGACTCTAGCCTGCTAACTAGGCGTTCCCGGTATCCACAATAGTGCTACCGGCGAATAAAATTCTTCTTAGAGGGACAGGCGGCTTCTAGCCGCACGAGATTGAGCAATAACAGGTCTGTGATGCCCTTAGATGTCCTGGGCCGCACGCGCGCTACACTGAAGGAATCAGCGTGTCTTCCCTGGCCGAAAGGTCCGGGTAACCCGTTGAACCTCCTTCGTGCTAGGGATTGGGGCTTGCAATTGTTCCCCATGAACGAGGAATTCCCAGTAAGCGCGAGTCATAAGCTCGCGTTGATTACGTCCCTGCCCTTTGTACACACCGCCCGTCGCTACTACCGATTGAATGATTTAGTGAGGTCTTCGGACTGGTGCGCGGCGATCGCCTCGTGCGGTCGCCGATGTTGCCGGAAAGATGACCAAACTTGATCATTTAGAGGAAGTAAAAGTCGTAACAAGGTTTCCGTAGGTGAACCTGCGGAAGGATCATTACCGTTGAAAGAATAAAATACTTTCAAAACAAATGCACCGGCTTAAAAATGGGGCATTACTCCGTCCGGTTGCAGAATAATGCAATAAAGCAAGGTCGAATATTCCGTAAGGAATCGACGTAAACCAGGACAGCAACCTGGGATTTGCTTTTCTAATGTGGACTGTCGGGGACACCCGTATTGCGGCGCTAGAGGTGAAACTCCGGGACCGCTGCAATACGACCTTAAGCGAAAGCAGGTGTCAAGGCAGTTTTACGTTAGTAAACACAGGGTCGGATTGAGTGGCTCGCGTGTGAACGCACATTCATCCTTCCCTCATTTTTCCTTATACAGAAGGTCGGTGATGCGTTAATGTATTCAAGTCACATCAGCCCCGTGCTGGTGAGGCCCATAATGCATAGGATTCAAGTCACGTGATGAAAGGTGGTGGCGAGTCCCATGATACGGCAGACCGGCCCTGAGCCTACGGGCGCAAGGGGCGGCTGATTGAAAATGTATCCAAGTCACGTCATACCACTGGAAGTCGCGAGGCCCATAATCCCTCGGATTCAAGTCACGTCAGTGATACTGGCGAGGCCCATAATCCGAACGCATTCAAGTCACGTCAGCCCCAGTGCTGGCGAGGCCCATAATGCGGAAGCCTCTCCCGACCGAGCCAACCCCAACCTTGCCGCGGTGTATTTGAGGCTTTAAACAAACGGGGCTCTGGCGACTCATGTTATCAGGTTGTGTTCAGACTCAACGACCATGGCAAGATGCTTGAATATGTATTCAAGTCACGTAGCTAACAGTGTGGTGGCGAGTCCCATGATACGGCAGACCGGCCTTGAGCCTACGGGCGCACGGGGCGGCTGATTGAAAATGTATCCAAGTCACGTCACAAATCACTGGAGGTTGCGAGGCCCATAATACGGCATCTGATTCCGCGAGCTGGAACACCTGTAACAACCCTGGGTCATCTCTGATGCTTAAAAATGTATTCAAGTCACGTGGTCGAAGGTGGCGGCGAGTCCCATGATACGGCAGTCCGGCCTGGAGGCTGTGGTTTAAGGGGCGGCTGATTGAAAATGTATTCAAGTCACGTGATGGAAGGTGGTGGCGAGTCCCATGATACGGCAGACCGGCCTTGAGCTTACGGGCGCACGGGGCGGCTGATTGAAAATGTATCCAAGTCCGTCATACACTGGAAGTTGCGAGGCCCATAATACGGCAGTCCGGCCTGGAGGCTACAGTTAAAGGGGCGGCTGATTGAAAATGTATCCAAGTCACGTCTAACCACTGGAGGCTGCGAGGCCCATAATGCGGCATCAAAAAGAGATGTACCAACCCCGAGGATAGACCTCGGGGGAATCGATGGAGTGCTCTTCGGAGTGCCCGTCGTAAAAGAGTTATCTTTCCGAGACGTGTTCGGGTTCGCCCGAGGTCCAGTGCGCTCGGTTTCAGAGTCAATGTGACCATTCGCCACGTACTCGTGGCCAGTCTGGCAGGTCAGTTGAAAGACCACAAAAGCAAACGGTTACTGTGAACGAACTTGAGATGTGGGCTCCGCACGGAGCCCCATGGTGGGAAAAAGTCGCTCAGTACACTTAATGATGGACAGGAACGGGACCAAGTACCTGTCTCTGCGTCAAGCAGAGGCGTGGGCTACGTGCTTGCACGGAGCCCCATGGTGGGAAAACGGTCGCCCAGTACACTTCATTATGGACAGGAACGGGGCCAAGTACCTATCTCAAGCCACGTAACAGGACCTTTGCACGTTTTACCAAATATGAAATGAAACATCTATTTGCCGAGCTGGAGGCGTGGGCTACGTGCTCGCACGGAGCCCCATGGTGGGAAAATGGTCGCCCAGTACACTTAATGACTGGTACGCCCAGCATTATGGACAGGAACGGGACTAAGTACCTGTCTCCAGCGGAGTTCTTAGATGTATATGTATCTGTTGATCGAAAGCTGAGGCGTGGGCAACGTGCTTGCACGAAGCCCCATGGTGGGAAAAATGCCGCTCAGTACACTTAATGATGGACAGGAACGGGGCCAAGTACCTGTCTCTGCGTCAAGCAGAGGCGTGGGCTTCGTGCTTGCACGGAGCCCCATGGTGGGAAAACGGTCGCTCAGTACACTTCATTATGGACAGGAACAGGGCTAAGTACCTGCCTCTGGCGCCAAAAGACAACAGAATACATGGCTGAGGTGTAGTGGGAAAATGGTAGCTCAGTACACTTAATGATGGACAGGAACAGGGCCAAGTACCTGTCTCTGCGTCAAGCAGAGGCGTGGGCTTCGTGCTTGCACGGAGCCCCATGGTGGGAAAACGGTCGCTCAGTACACTTCATT
>JAQYXR010000463.1:0-30000 GCA_030545055.2 Neoaliturus tenellus | reverse complement strand
AAGATGAAAATTCACTTCCTGAATTATATGTTCTTTGCGTTTACCACCTTTGTAACTGATGTAATATCTATTACACATTTTTCTAAACTTGTCAAACTCTGACTTTTCAATTTTAAAACTGTATTGACTTATTACGTCGTTCATTACATTATATTGGAAATATGTACTATTGCGTTTACCACCTTTGTAACTGATGTAATATCTATTACACATTTTTTTAAACTTGTCAAACTCTGACTTTTCAATTTTAAAACTGTATTGATTTATTACTTCGTTCATTACATTATATTGGAAATATGTACTATTAATTTTGTAACAGTTATAAGCTACGATTAGAGCTTGTTAAGTAGCAATAGCCATCTATCTTCACTATTGGGGGGTAGCATATCCCCCGACCAGGGATTGATTTCTTTTTGGTTTTTACCTGCATTTTGTGTCCGTGCCAGGTTCTTTATAGCGTTTACTTGTCTTACCACTTCCGATTCGTAGTCGTGCCTATAGTGGCGGTCTGAATTAGCCTCTGAGTGGCTTAGTTGGTTGGCTAGCTGTTTACGCAGTGTTGTGTTGCAGGTTGCACCAGCTAACGTGCAAATAGTGGCTCTGAAATGATTTATGGTTATTCTCTCCATATTTTCCCGTTCTAGTTTTGCGTTTAGGCTTGAAAGAATCCTAATGGAGTTCGATAATGGGTGTCCCTCGGAGTTGAAGAAAAAGGTTTTTCGATCCTCCCCATTAACGATTTTTACCCTTAGTTTCATATACCTTTTGAATAGGTCTAAATGGTGACACCTATTCAAATGAAAAATGAAAAAAAAAACATTTTTGGGGTACAAAACTCCCCCAAAAATACCTCTTCCGATAGGTCGATATGTCTGGTTTACGAACTCATCCAAATGTAGGATTACACATCTCTACCAAATTTGGTGTCGATCGGACTATTTTTACGAGAGTTATCGTGTCTAGGGACACATACATATATACATATATAAATATATATATATATATATAAGAATTTTAATGACTATTATTTTGGTCTCTGGGCACCTAAAAATGAAAAAGTAACATGGAAAAAGTAAGAGTAATTGTTATACTCTTACAAAATTAACAAACTTGGTATCTTTGTTTAGCTAATTTAATTCATCAACCGCCGTGATTTTTCCATAAAACATACACGTTTTTAAGAATTTGTTAAAATTTTGAAATTTTTCTAAATTTAAAATACATTTTTGAAAAAAGTATATGGCGTAAGGTACGTGGTATTATTTATTAAGTTTCATCGTGTTTTCTGCTATTAACTTTAATTAGATTTTTTTCAACAAATAGTGTACAATTGCAATCAATTGTACAATTTTAAACCCATAAAAAGCAAAATTATAAATTTTTCATAAAAACTTCAAGATTTCAAAATAGTACCATTATCAAAAACCCTTTAGTTGAAAATATCAGCTACGCCTCCGATCTAAACTCTTTTCTTATCTGCCACAAATCAGGGCTGTAACAGTAGAGAAATACAGCCCCAAAACAGGTTTTTTGGCCGGTAATTGGTCAGAATTATTGGCCACTTTCTTGAATCTACAACATTTAACATTCAATGAACTTTAATTTTTTAAGGTAAGGTAGGGTAGCGACCAATTATTTCAAATGAATATTTTGCGTTGAACAAGAAGCCGCAATCCATTTTTTATTATCTGTTTTCGTTCTCGAGATATCAACAGTTTTTAAAAATATATATAGAGTTCACCGTTTTACAATTAGCTCATTTGTAGATGAACTGCAAGATTATTTAAATAAATCTGAAAAAAAGAAATCCATTTAAGAATTTAACTTTATTATTTGATATGATTATAGACATTTTAAATTAGAAAAATTCTGAAATAGATAATTATAAAATAATATTTTCCAGTTTAGGTTTTAAGTCCATAATAAATGAATATACCGGGGTAACAGATACGGCTATTAAATAAAAATCAAGTTGACTGCGAGGGAGAGGCTATCCACACACAAATCACTGATCATTACATAACAGCTGTGCCTCATTTTTGGGATGAGACGTCACCTTGGGATGAGAGCGTTTCACGCTCATATAGAACGTGTGCTGCTTCACGGATAAACCGTAATTTAAAATAGTTAGAGTCTATAAAAAATTTAACAATGTGGATATATAGTTAGCCATAAACATAGCATACTTATGAGCAATACTATTTGAGTCTATTTAAAAATTAACTTACTTATACCATGAAATGTTTTAAATTTTGTGAAACGTAACATGAAAAAAGTTAGTCGGCTACCAAATTGCGTTCTATTTGGTCAGGAATGTTCCACCTGTGGAAAAGTTTTAGAAGAAAAGTCAAATTTAATAAAATTAACAGCCTTAATCCACTGATATCAGTATTCTCAATGCTAGGTTGAATTTAATCAGACGAAATGGCGCGCGTGCGAGGCGGACCCTAGGGTGGAATGAAAAATTATATTTTGAATTTTAAAATGTAATAGTGATTAAAAGTTGTCTAATGCCTTTGAAAAGACAATGTTAAAATTTCGTTTAAATGCGTGTGAAGTAGGCTACTCAGTTATACCGTTTAGACTAAGACTTATACCGTTCAAACGTGTGGTGTTGCACCTTCAAAAGCCCATTATACTGGAATATCCTGGGCACCTAAAAATGAAAAAGTAACATGGTCCCGGGCTTAGGTCTTACCATGAGGCCTACGGTAATAGCATATTCCCTATGGGAAATTCGCTAAAAAGATTTAGTCAATGCTTTCCTTATTTAAAAAGTTTTATTTGAAATGTTTGGAATTACCGATATCACAAAATATTGTATGGAACCTCTAAGAAGCCATGTCGAGTCGATGCCTTTAAGTTAATGATACTCCAGAGAGAGGTATTGCATTAATAAAACGGTTCAATGAATCAGCAAGAGACGAACAACAAAAACATTTTTTATTGAGGATCGTCGAATATCACAGAATGGCAATGTTAACCATACGGCTTTTAATGCAAAACATGGTATTTGATTCCCCTGTTTCGGACGCCGTTTTTCAACCGATTTTTTTAAAACTTGGTAAATGTTTAGTTGAATAGTTATATTAGGTCCCTCATACCTGGAAATTTTAAAAATTTTACAAAATTTTGAAATATTACTAAAGAAAATCGAGTTACTTTGCGACGTCACAGAGAGTAATATTTGTTAAATTTTCAAAATTTCGAGGTATGAGGGACCTAATATAACTATTCAACTAAACATTTACCAAGTTTTAAAAAAATCGGTTGAAAAACGACGTCCGAAACAGGGGAATCAAATACCATGTTTTGCATTAAAAGCCGTATAGTTAACATTGCCGATTGCGCAACAATGGGCACTGGCACAGGGGTGAAGATGACTCTTAATAAGCAAGCGAAGGGTGGTTATGAAGAGACTCCTTACTGCAATCACCATAGTCATAGGTTATCTCTTCCATGGTGTAACTATCTTAGGTTTTTTCTTCAGACGGACGAGTTTGGGAGCGTTCTGTGCATCGTAGGGCGGGTGGGGTGGGGGCTGACGTCACCTTGGGATGAGAGCATTTGAGGCGTTTGAGGCACCTTGGGATGATGAGCGATTTTAAGGGCTTCCCGTGGGCTTTAGACTTAAAATATAAAAAATCTAAAACCTTAATGCAAACTACGAACTGAGTCCATTCTTTTGACACCTCAAACGTTAAAATTGGTCCAGGAATAACGGAGGACACAAAAACAGCCCTCACGTATTAATATAAGAGATTCCTTTATTAGTTGTGAGCTAATGTTATCCAACCAACGAGTAAATTAATTTAATAGTAGTTTATGCCATGAACGTATTATGAAAGCGTTTAGGCTCTAAGCCACGAGAGACATGCAAATTAAAGCATTAGCGAAGGGACTGTAAAACCATGGTGTGGATGAGTAAAAAGTGGGAAGAAATAGGCGTAAGCGTTAGATAAAAGGAGTCGATGGACGCTTATGGACTAGAACAAAATTTTATTTTCTGTAAAAAAACATTATCACCTATTAGCTGCTTATAGAACTTTTGACATTAATTTGTTTTCCTTTGTCAATGAATTAGAAACATACTTGAACAGAGTTAACGCAAACAAAATGAGCATTTTTACAGGCGATTTAAGTATATATTTACTGCAAAGAGACTTCATTTCAGACCGATACTTGGACTTGCTAATTGGATTAGGATATTTTCAGTGTATAGTCAAACCAACTAGAGTAACTATTAACACCATGACCTGTCTGGATCATATTTTTCTTAGATATAGCGACAGTTCCCAAGTCAAATCTGCCGTGATCCAGACGACCGTGACTGACCACTACAACAGCACTGGCCTGACAATTACACCTGACACTCCGACACCGCACGCACGCACCGCTCACACCTCACCGCCTCGCACCTACATCGACACCACCACGCTTTCACAACTCATCACAAATTCCAACTGGGATCCCATCATTGACAGTAACGATGTACATTTTTGCGCTACCCATTTTAGTAGAATTATAGTTAATTCAGTAGAATCAGCAAAAATATTATTTAAAAGCACTTCAAACAGATTTAAAAAAAACTTAAACCTTGGATTACAACTGAATTGCTCCGACAGATTAGATTTAGAGATAAACTTTATAAGAGAGTTAAAAGACAACCTTTTAATGCAGAACTAATTATTTTTTACCGAGAACTCAAACAATCCCTTAATAATAATTTGAAACAAACCAAACGAGATTATTACCGCAGTAAATTTAATGAAGCTTCTAATAATCCTAAACAATTTTGGAAATTAATCAATGAATTATCAGGTAGAGTGAATACAAAAGGTCAATTTCCTATTGAAAAATTTACTATTAACAATCTTCCGTCGGTTAGTCAGTATAACCAATTGGTAAATGATTTCAATTCATTCTTTTCCAATGTCGGCAGACTTTTGGCAAATTCAATTAATTCGAGCGGGGACCCAGTTGTGAACAACTGTGACTATCGACTTAACTGCAACTTTACTCTACAACCGATCACTGGAAACGTTTTACGCCGCTATGTTTACAGTTTGTGTGGAGGGTCGGCGTCGGGATTTGATTCAATTAATTCGAGCGGGGGACCCAGTTGTGAACGACTGTGACTATCGACTTAACTGCAACTTTACCCTCCAAAAGATCACTGGACACGTTTTACGCCGCTATGTTTACAGTTTGCGGGGACGGTCGGCACCGGGATTTGATGGAGTATCGGCAGATATCCTTAAAGATAATTTTGACCCCCTCAGGGGCAGTGGGCTTTCCACTGTACGGGTGTTTCTTGGCGACCCCGAGGTACCTGAGCCAAGCTGTGAGACCCTCCTCACAGTTCTTCCCGAGCTAAGGCCTTTCTTCTCATCTTTCAGGTCTTAGCTCACCGTCTTTATTCTTTCCTGAGCTAACCTTGCTCACCTTCTTGTTTTCGACCCCGAATCAAGGGTGTCTTTCCACCTTCTTTCGACCGGCGCATGCTGGGGGGTCCTGGGAGTGTCCCTGTTGTGTTGCAGGGACTGATGTGTGCCTCGCACTGCCGATGGTCTCCTCCAGTGTGTCGTCAGAAGCCAGCCGCTTCGGACCTTAGTCAGGGAGTGCGGCATGGATGCAGGGATCGGACTCTGCATTGCCACGGTGCGACCCCCAGCACGTCCGGCACATTTTGTGTATCGGTGCTGGGCAAACGGAGGTTCGGGCCCCGGAGTCCCGGGGTAGGGGTGTCTTATCTCCTACGGGGGGTAGACCTCCGAGGGTGTACCCGCTCCCGGCCGATGAAGGGCCGCCTCTTGCCGCACGATGCGCTGGTTACAAAACAGTATGGATTGTCAACTGCAAAACACGAATCTTGGAAAGGAGAACGAACAGGCTGCTTTTAGGCGCAGCTCACTTGTGCAGAGGTCTCCGACCTCAAAGACTGGGACGCCGACGGTTGGAATTAAAACCTCCCCTCCGCCGGCCCCGTTCAAGGCTGCTGGTGTCGCTGGATCATCGGCCGTAACAGGAAAGGAGAAAGATGAGGTTGATCTGGGTATGGGTGTGACCGAGCCGGTAACACCTCTAGCCAGGATGCAAGGAATCCCTCCCAGGAAGAGCCCTCTTCGTGCGGCATTCGAGCTGCAAATGCTTCGGCAGCAGCAGGACGACGCCCACGAGGAGGAAGACTCATGTCTGAAGAAGATGAAAGTTCTTTTGAAGGAGATGGCCAAGGTCCTCCTAATTCAAAAGAACATAAACAAGGCGATAAAAGAGGGGATCCCGAAACTCGAAGATGCTCTAGAAGAAATCGAGGAATGCCGGAAAATCAGGCTAAAGGCAGTGAAGCAGGAGCGCGATGTCACGAACCGAGTCATCTCTGCTTCACCTCAAGCTCATCTGGCTGAGTCCCAGACTCAAGCCAGAAAGCGAAAGAAGAGGCAGAGCGGTTCTTCGCCGGGAAGCCCTGAGCTTATTGAGGTGGACTCAGTGCCGAGACCGGTTTTTGTCACTGCGGCATCGCAGACATCTCCTGTCCAGGCTACTGAATCCGCCCCGGGCGCTGCCGTGATTCCAGCGGCTACTCCTGCAGAGGTTCCTGCTCCGGCGGCTAATCCTGCCTTGGCAGCAAACTCTGCCTCAACACCTTTGGGGGGCTGGAAGACGCGCCTGTCTAAGAAAGAAAGGAGGAGGCAGAAGCAAGCGGAGGCAGCTTCGAAAAGTGCGTCGAGGGTGGAGCGGACGCAAGTCTCAAACCCGGTTGGGGAGGCCTCTGGCAAGTCTGTCAGAAAGCCTAAACAACCCAGGCCTAAGAAGCCCAGGACGGAGGCAATCTTGATCAAGCCCTTAGGGGGGCGATCTTTTGCCGATGTTCTGGGTCAGATTAGATCGCAGGCCAAACCGGAAGAGACCGACACCGTTATCAAGTCTATTCGGCGAACCCAGAACGGGGATGTCCTCCTCGAACTGGGGAAGTCGAGTGACAAGATCGGTTTTGCCGCTTCCCTCAAGACTGCACTTGGGGACAAAGGCTCCATCAAGGCCCTAGAACCGAAGTGTTCGGTCGAGATTCGGGACCTTGATGTCCTCTCCACCGAAGATGAGGTGACCCGTGCGATCCAGGTGGCACTCCCGGAGATACCGGCCGATGGAGTGAGGGTATGGCTGACAAAGCCTAACCGAAGTCAACTCCGGATGGCTGTTGCTGAGATGAGCGAAAAGCACGCCAATAAGCTGCTTAGCCTTCAGCACCTCAGAGTTGGTTGGGTTAGTTGCAGGCTCAAACGGAGGGTGGTAGTTTCGAGATGCTTCCGCTGTCTCGGTTTCGGCCACTCCTCCCGAAACTGTAAAGGGCCCGACAGGAGTGCCAACTGCTTCCAGTGTGGAAGCCAAGGCCACAAACGTAAGGAATGTTCCTCGAGCCCCTCCTGCTTCCTCTGCAAGGATTCAGGCTCCAGTGCCCTCGGTCACTTACCCGGGTCTGGTCAGTGCGGTGCCTTCAGAGCCGCACTTGAACAGGCAAAAGGCAGCGGCCGGTAATTCGCATCCTCCAGGCCAACCTTCATAGATCCTGGGGAGCTGATAACCTTCTAGATCAGCTCGCCCGAGAACTTGGTGCTGACGCGCTCCTTATCAGTGAACAGTATCGGGACAGAGACCCAAACATTTGGATCTCGGACAGCCTCGGTACTGCTGCATTTTGGGCACGTAATACACGAGATGTTTTGGTGCGGAGTCACGGGCGCGGCCGAGGATTCGTCTGGGTTCGGTGTAGGGACGTGACTATCTTCAGTTGCTACCTCACACCCAACGAGGCCGTCCAGGACTTCCGCGACAAGATAGATAGCCTAGAGGAGTGCGTTCTTGGCACCACCGGGCATGTCGTCGTTGGTGGCGATTTCAACGCCAGGGCCGTCGAGTGGGGAATGCCCTCTACCAGCTCCCGGGGGAAATACATCCTGGATTTCATCGCCAGGGCCGGTCTTGTCGTCCTCAACCAGGGCGACACACCTACTTTTCGGCGCCCCGGGCAGAGAGGCACGATCCCCGACGTCACCTTTGCGTCTGAGTCGCTCCTTCCGAGGATCTCAGGCTGGAGGGTTGTGGAGGACTACACGGGTAGCGACCACCAATACATCGTTTTTGACCTGCATGATCAGGCAAATCGTCGAGTTTCCGCATTTCGGGAAGGGCCACGCCGGTGGAACACCAACAAACTGGACGTGGTCAAGTTCACCGAAGTCATCTCTCGGGGAGCACAGGGGAATCCTGGTGAGGCTGGGGCCGAGGCACTAGTAACATCCACGATGGAACTGATCGTCTCGGCCTGCGACCAGTCTATGCCGCGAAGGAAACCCCGACGCGACAAACAACCCGTTTACTGGTGGACTGAAGAGATTGCGGAACTCAGAAGAACATGTTTAAGAACTAGACGAGCCGCCACAAGAGCGAGAATTCCCGCAGACAGAGTTCGTAAGTCGGAGGCCTATAAAGCTGCGAGAAAATCTCTCCGCCAGGCGATAAACAGGAGCAAGGCGAATAGCTGGAGGAGACTTCGTGACGACGTTGACTCCGACCCGTGGGGCCTGGGTTACAAACTTGTAACACAGAAACTCGGCGCCCGCTCTCCACCTTCCATCATGGAGGGCGCCACCATGGGGAGGATCGTCGCTGCGTTGTTTCCTGAACATCCACAGCGACCGCTGGTTGACTTCGGACGGGTAGAGGACGTTCCACTCTTCACTTTCGAGGAGCTGGAAACCTCCGTTCTCTCCCTGAAGAGCAACAAGGCTCCTGGCCCGGACGGGATTCCCAGTGAGGCTTTAAAGAAAGTATTTTCAATTAACGCTGACTTGTTGTTGAGAATGTACAATGCCTGTTTGGTAGAAGGGGTGTTTCCGGCTCCCTGGAAAACAGCCAGGCTTGTACTGATCAGCAAGGGCAAAGGTGATCCCGAACTGCCGTCGTCCCACAGGCCTCTCTGCATGTTGGACACGGCTGGGAAGCTGTTTGAGAAGCTGATCCGTTCCCGCCTGACTTCTGCCGTGGAAGCTGCCGGGGACTTATGCCCCCGTCAGTACGGCTTCAGAAAGGGACGGTCAACGATCGACGCTGTCACCGAAGTTCAGAGAGCTGTGGAGAGAGCCGAGAGCCACAACCATTTCTCCCGCCGAGTAGTGCTTCTTGTTACGCTTGATGTCAAGAATGCCTTCAACTCGGCGAGGTGGGTCGATATGTTGGATGCGCTTCGCAACACCTTTCGTATTCCTGCATATCTGTTGCGGCTCATCGAGGATTATCTACGCTCTCGAAGCCTGATCTATGACACAAGGGACGGAACGCGGACGATGGAAGTCACTTCTGGTGCCGCACAAGGTTCAATACTCGGCCCGGATCTCTGGAACGTTGCCTATGACAGCCTCCTGAGGTCCGAGATGCCTGAGGAAACCACTTTGGTTGGGTACGCCGATGACGTCGCAGCTCTCATTGCTGCACGCAACGTTGAGCTGGCCCAACTAAAGTTGAACCGAGTTATGCGGGTTGTCAACAACTGGATGTCCGATCACGGTCTCTCGCTTGCTCTTAGTAAGACGGAGATCGTGATTCTCACGAAGAAGAGGATCGACACCGTCGTCCCGTTTAGAGTGGGAAGGGAGGTGGTCACATCAACTCGTGCCGCCAAATACCTTGGGGTCATGGTGGACACCAAGTTAAGCTGGAGGGATCAGATCTTCCGTACGGCGGACAAGGCCGCTAAGGTAGTTACTCACCTTAGTAGGCTGATGGCCAATGTCGGGGGTCCCCGATCCAGCAGAAGACGTCTGTTGATGTCCGCGGTCCAGTCCGTGCTCCTTTACGGGGCAGAGGTGTGGGCAGGCGCTCTAGATAAGGAGTGCTACAGGCTGCGACTCGCCCGGGTTCAGCGTCAAGCCGCGCTCAGGGTGTGTTCCGCCTACCGGACAGTGTCCGAGCCTGCCGTCCTGGTGGTCGCCGGAGTCATCCCTGTCAAGCTCTTGGCAGGGGAGAGGAAAGCGATTTATCAGAGACAAGGCGAGATCGGCAAGGACACGGCAAGAACAGAGGAGCGCTCCCGAACCTTCCAGCAGTGGCAACACAGCTGGGAGCACGACACCCGAGGACGATGGACTGCGCGACTTATCAAGCAGGTCCAACCATGGGTGGAACGGCGGCATGGGGAGCTGGACTACTACCTGACCCAATTTTTGACAGGTCACGGCTATTTTCGGTCGTACCTGAACCGGATGGGAAAGACCGGTTCACCGGACTGCATTTATTGCCCGGGTGTTCCCGACGATGCGGAACACACATTCTTCCGATGTCCCCGTTGGGAAGGGCCCCGCCTGGAGGCCACACAAATATTTGGTGCATTTTCGGTGGACTCGGTCTGCCAAAAGATTTTGGAGGATGAGGGCAACTGGGATTGTTTGTCACAGTTCGTCCGGGGCATCCTCCTGGAAAAGAAAACCGATCTGGACCGCGAAGTGGCCCAGATCCCTTGATAGAGCGGCTGGATAAGGAGCGAGCCCGACGGGCGTAAGCCAAATTTAGGCCTAGCCTGACGTAATGTGATAAACAATTCCAGGTTAGATTCCTAAAGAGTAGAGGAGGTTTTTTAGTGGGTAAACCCGTTTTTTAGGGGAGCCCCACACTACAGGCTGGCCACCTGTGTGCGTAATGCATTTTTCCGCCTCTCCCTCAAAAAAAAAAAAAAAAAAAAAAAAAAAAAAAAAAAAAAGATAATTTTGACGTACTTTGTCAACCTCTCTTACATATAGTTAATTTAAGTATTTCAACTGTCATTTTTCCAAATAAATTTAAGTTTGCAAAAGTTTTTCCTTTGCATAAAGGTAATGAAATTACAAAGAAAAAAGTTAGAAAAAGTTTAGTGTGTGCTTGTTTGACAAAAGTTTTTGTATCAATTTTTTTATGTCAAAGAACAATAATTCATACACATTTAAATTAAATATGCTTTGCACCTCAAAGTCAAGTTTAACAATGTTTTATATGGCTTAATACCGCAAGGGCCTTACCACGCTATGATCCCCAAGTGCCTGCAATTTTTGCGGTAGACACCTCAAATACAGGACAGGGATGCGTGTGAAGACAAGTATCGTTGACAAATACGGCACTCAGAGGCTCCTGTAAGCCTGGGACGATGTATACAAAAAATCTAGAATCTAAAAATCTAGAAAACCTTAATGCAAACTACGAACTGAGTCCATTCTTTTGACACCTCAAACGTTAAAATTGGTCCAGGAATAACGGAGGACACAAAAACAGCCCTCACGTATTAATATAAGAGATTCCTTTATTAGTTGTGAGCTAATGTTATCCAACCTACGAGTGGTGCACATGGAAGCTCTACAAAAACTGTCTTAATTGGGCTCGTTTATTTTTTTATAAAAGTGTCATTATTGTGTCATGTCACTATATTATCAATTAGAGACATTTTTTGTTTTCGCAATAGAATACACTGTTTATTCATGAAAAATTTCACTCTTTCTTGAATTTCAACATGTTTAAGTCAGGTATACGTCCAAGTGTATTATAGTTTCGGTACATTAATTCAAGAAATAGGGGACTATTTTTAGATTTGAATTATAAGTCTATTGTGTAAGTCATATTATTCCAACAGGTTTGAATTTGAGATCTGAAGCATATTGAATTCAAAGGTGTACGAATTCCAGTTCTTAAATATAAGACTTATACCGTTCAAACGTGTGGTGTTGCACCTTCAAAAGCCCGTTATACTGGAATATCCTGGGCACCTAAAAATGAAAAAGTAACATGGTCCCGGGCTTAGGTCTTACCATGAGGCCTACGGTAATAGCTTATTCCCTATGGGAAATTTGCTAAAAAGACTTAGTCAATGCTTTCCTTATTTGAAAAGTTTACTTATTGATAATTTCGCACAATACAATTAAAAAGTTTAAAAAGATCAAACAATATTTTATGGTTTTACTACACCGTAAGTATATAACAAGCCAAAATCTGTCTCTTGAACTATGAAACCCATATTCGATACTGATGTAAACATTACCTAATTGTGACTTTGATTTTCAGTCTAGTAAAATCTAGAAAAGGTTTTATTAAAGTAACTCCGTTATTTGTTGTCAAACAATTGTTATACTCTTACAAAATTAACAAACTTGATATCTTTGTTTAGCTAATTTAATTCATCAACCGCCGTGATTTTTCCATAACCAAGTAAGATCTGTAAAGATTTTACCCCTGACCACAATTTGGACTGTGGCATCCAAATTGCCGCAGATTGCAAATTTCTGGACACAATTTGGACATCAGGACACAACCCGCCAAATTTCCATCAATCGGTTTGCCGCCGACACAGCTCAATCCCACAACAGTTCTAGGAATCATTTTATTTTCCCCTCATGTTTTATGTTCAATCGTTCAATTTCCTTTTTTATCTCTTTAAATTTTTGTAAACTAATTTGTTTTATAATAAAAATTTCACAAAAAATATGCATTTATCTGGTCAATATATTTTTCTGACGCAACTCGGAGCTGACGTACAGGCCTCAGTGCCCATGTTGGTTCGTTCCATACCAAATTAAATAATGTGATTTTTAATTTATTTATTATCAGGTATACATTTTTTTAATCCTTGCTTAATAGGGAGGTAGATTGTCATTATTATTTTTAGATGTAGTATTACGTGTATATTTTTTGGAATACACGATTTATTTTATTCATACATTCAGTGTAGTGTAGTGTGTTGTGTATAAATATGTAGGGAATATGTTGTAGATAAACTGACCTTTATTGAAGGGCCGGGTGGATACAACACCTCTACGTTTTCCCTGAATTTTTTGAACGTCAAAGTTATCTTCTTTTTTGGTTAACATTGCTTCTTTCAGGTCATTTTTATCCTCCAAAACAGCGTTTTTAATATTACGCTCAATATGGCGAGCAGGATTCTTGTTTATTAACCCTGAATAAATGAATTAAAAACAACATTGAAAAATGAAAACAATTGTGACCAGACTTAAGAGTCATCTTCACCCCTGTGCCAGTAGCCCATTGTTGCGCAGTCGGCAATGTTAACCATACGGCTTTTAATGCAAAACATGGTATTTAATTCCCCTGTTTCGGACGCCGTTTTTCAACCGATTTTTTTAAAACTTGGTAAATGTTTAGTTGAATAGTTATATTAGGTCCCTCATACCTGGAAATTTTAAAAATTTTACAAAATTTTGAAATATTACTAAAGAAAATCGAGTTACTTTGCGACGTCACAGAGAGTAATATTTGTTAAATTTTCAAAATTTCGAGGTATGAGGGACCTAATATAACTATTCAACTAAACATTTACCAAGTTTATAGAAAATCGGTTGAAAAACGACGTCCGAAACAGGGGAATCAAATACCATGTTTTGCATTAAAAGCCGTATAGTTAACATTGCCGATTGCGCAACAATGGGCACTGGCACAGGGGTGAAGATGACTCTTAATAAGCAAGCGAAGGGTGGTTATGAAGAGACTCCTTACTGCAATCACCATAGTCATAGGTTATCTCTTCCATGGTGTAACTATCTTAGGTTTTTTCTTCAGACGGACGAGTTTGGGAGCGTTCTGTGCATCGTAGGGCGGGTGGGGTGGGGGCTGACGTCACCTTGGGATGAGAGCATTTGAGGCGTTTGAGGCACCTTGGGATGATGAGCGATTTTAAGGGCTTCCCGTGGGCTTTAGACTTAAAATATAAAAAATCTAAAACCTTAATGCAAACTACGAACTGAGTCCATTCTTTTGACACCTCAAACGTTAAAATTGGTCCAGGAATAACGGAGGACACAAAAACAGCCCTCACGTATTAATATAAGAGATTCCTTTATTAGTTGTGAGCTAATGTTATCCAACCAACGAGTAAATTAATTTAATAGTAGTTTATGCCATGAACGTATTATGAAAGCGTTTAGGCCCTAAGCCACGAGAGACATGCAAATTAAAGCATTAGCGAAGGGACTGTAAAACCATGGTGTGGATGAGTAAAAAGTGGGAAGAAATAGGCGTAAGCGTTAGATAAAAGGAGTCGATGGACGCTTATGGACTAGAACAAAATTTTATTTTCTGTAAAAAAACATTATCACCTATTAGCTGCTTATAGAACTTTTGACATTAATTTGTTTTCCTTTGTCAATGAATTAGAAACATACTTGAACAGAGTTAACGCAAACAAAATGAGCATTTTTACAGGCGATTTAAGTATATATTTACTGCAAAGAGACTTCATTTCAGACCGATACTTGGACTTGCTAATTGGATTAGGATATTTTCAGTGTATAGACAAACCAACTAGAGTAACTATTAACACCATGACCTGTCTGGATCATATTTTTCTTAGATATAGCGACAGTTCCCAAGTCAAATCTGCCGTGATCCAGACGACCGTGACTGACCACTACAACAGCACTGGCCTGACAATTACACCTGACACTCCGACACCGCACGCACGCACCACTCACACCTCACCGCCTCGCACCTACATCGACACCACCACGCTTTCACAACTCATCACAAATTCCAACTGGCATCCCATCATTGACAGTAACGATGTACATTTTTGTGCTACCCATTTTAGTAGAATTATAGTTAATTCAGTAGAATCAGCAAAAATATTATTTAAAAGCACTTCAAACAGATTTAAAAAAACTTAAACCTTGGATTACAACTGAATTGCTCCGACAGATTAGATTTAGAGATAAACTTTATAAGAGAGTTAAAAGACAACCTTTTAATGCAGAACTAATTATTTTTTACCGAGAACTCAAACAATCCCTTAATAATAATTTGAAACAAACCAAACGAGATTATTACCGCAGTAAATTTAATGAAGCTTCTAATAATCCTAAACAATTTTGGAAATTAATCAATGAATTATCAGGTAGAGTGAATACAAAAGGTCAATTTCCTATTGAAAAATTTACTAGTAACAATCTTCCGTCGGTTAGTCAGTATAACCAATTGGTAAATGATTTCAATTCATTCTTTTCCAATGTCGGCAGACTTTTGGCAAATTCAATTAATTCGAGCGGGGACCCAGTTGTGAACAACTGTGACTATCGACTTAACTGCAACTTTACTCTACAACCGATCACTGGAAACGTTTTACGCCGCTATGTTTACAGTTTGTGTGGAGGGTCGGCGTCGGGATTTGATTCAATTAATTCGAGCGGGGACCCAGTTGTGAACGACTGTGACTATCGACTTAACTGCAACTTTACCCTCCAAAAGATCACTGGACACGTTTTACGCCGCTATGTTTACAGTTTGCGGGGACGGTCGGCACCGGGATTTGATGGAGTATCGGCAGATATCCTTAAAGATAATTTTGACGTACTTTGTCAACCTCTCTTACATATAGTTAATTTAAGTATTTCAACTGTCATTTTTCCAAATAAATTTAAGTTTGCAAAAGTTTTTCCTTTGCATAAAGGTAATGAAATTACAAAGAAAAAAGTTAGAAAAAGTTTGGTGTGTGCTTGTTTGACAAAAGTTTTTGTATCAATTTTTTTTATGTCAAAGAACAATAATTCATACACATTTAAATTAAATATGCTTTGCACCTCAAAGTCAAGTTTAACAATGTTTTATATGGCTTAATACCGCAAGGGCCTTACCACGCTATGATCCCCAAGTGCCTGCAATTTTTGCGGTAGACACCTCAAATACAGGACAGGGATGCGTGTGAAGACAAGTATCGTTGACAAATACGGCACTCAGAGGCTCCTGTAAGCCTGGGACGATGTATACAAAAAATCTAGAATCTAAAAATCTAGAAAACCTTAATGCAAACTACGAACTGAGTCCATTCTTTTGACACCTCAAACGTTAAAATTGGTCCAGGAATAACGGAGGACACAAAAACAGCCCTCACGTATTAATATAAGAGATTCCTTTATTAGTTGCGAGCTAATGTTATCCAACCTACGAGTGGTGCACATGGAAGCTCTACAAAAACTGTCTTAATTGGGCTCGTTTTTTTTTTTATAAAAGTGTCATTATTGTGTCATGTCACTATATTATCAATTAGAGACATTTTTTGTTTTCGCAATAGAATACACTGTTTATTCATGAAAAATTTCACTCTTTCTTGAATTTCAACATGTTTAAGTCAGGTATACGTCCAAGTGTATTATAGTTTCGGTACATTGGTTCAAGAAATAGGGGACTATTTTTAGATTTGAATTATAAGTCTAATGTGTAAGTCATATTATTCCAACAGGTTTGAATTTGAGATCTGAAGCATATTGAATTCAAAGGTGTACGAATTCCAGTTCTTAAATATAAGACTTATACCGTTCAAACGTGTGGTGTTGCACCTTCAAAAGCCCGTTATACTGGAATATCCTGGGCACCTAAAAATGAAAAAGTAACATGGTCCCGGGCTTAGGTCTTACCATGAGGCCTACGGTAATAGCTTATTCCCTATGGGAAATTCGCTAAAAAGACTTAGTCAATGCTTTCCTTATTTGAAAAGTTTACTTATTGATAATTTCGCACAATACAATTAAAAAGTTTAAAAAGATCAAACAATATTTTATGGTTTTACTACACCGTAAGTATATAACAAGCCAAAATCTGTCTCTTGAACTATGAAACCCATATTCGATACTGATGTAAACATTACCTGATTGTGACTTTGATTTTCAGTCTAGTAAAATCTAGAAAAGGTTTTATTAAAGTAACTCCGTTATTTGTTGTCAAACAATTGTTATACTCTTACAAAATTAACAAACTTGATATCTTTGTTTAGCTAATTTAATTCATCAACCGCCGTGATTTTTCCATAACCAAGTAAGATCTGTAAAGATTTTACCCCTGACCACAATTTGGACTGTGGCATCCAAATTGCCGCAGATTGCAAATTTCTGGACACAATTTGGACATCAGGACACAACCCGCCAAATTTCCATCAATCGGTTTGCCGCCGACACAGCTCAATCCCACAACAGTTCTAGGAATCATTTTATTTTCCCCTCATGTTTTATTTTCAATCGTTCAATTTCCTTTTTTATCTCTTTAAATTTTTGTAAACTAATTTGTTTTATAATAAAAATTTCACAAAAAATATGCATTTATCTGGTCAATATATTTTTCTGACGCAACTCGGAGCTGACGTACAGGCCTCAGTGCCCATGTTGGTTCGTTCCATACCAAATTAAATAATGTGATTTTTAATTTATTTATTATCAGGTATACATTTTTTTAATCCTTGCTTAATAGGGAGGTAGATTGTCATTATTATTTTTAGATGTAGTATTACGTGTATATTTTTTGGAATACACGATTTATTTTATTCATACATTCAGTGTAGTGTAGTGTGTTGTGTATAAATATGTAGGGAATATGTTGTAGATAAACTGACCTTTATTGAAGGGCCGGGTGGATACAACACCTCTACGTTTTCCCTGAATTTTTTGAACGTCAAAGTTATCTTCTTTTTTGGTTAACATTGCTTCTTTCAGGTCATTTTTATCCTCCAAAACAGCGTTTTTAATATTACGCTCAATATGGCGAGCAGGATTCTTGTTTATTAACCCTGAATAAATGAATTAAAAACAACATTGAAAAATGAAAACAATTGTGACCAGACTTAAGAGTCATCTTCACCCCTGTGCCAGTAGCCCATTGTTGCGCAGTCGGCAAGGTTAACCATACGGCTTTTAATGCAAAACATGGTATTTGATTCCCCTGTTTCGGACGCCGTTTTTCAACCGATTTTTTTAAAACTTGGTAAATGTTTAGTTGAATAGTTATATTAGGTCCCTCATACCTGGAAATTTTAAAAATTTTACAAAATTTTGAAATATTACTAAAGAAAATCGAGTTACTTTGCGACGTCACAGAGAGTAATATTTGTTAAATTTTCAAAATTTCGAGGTATGAGGGACCTAATATAACTATTCAACTAAACATTTACCAAGTTTATAGAAAATCGGTTGAAAAACGACGTCCGAAACAGGGGAATCAAATACCATGTTTTGCATTAAAAGCCGTATAGTTAACATTGCCGATTGCGCAACAATGGGCACTGGCACAGGGGTGAAGATGACTCTTAATAAGCAAGCGAAGGGTGGTTATGAAGAGACTCCTTACTGCAATCACCATAGTCATAGGTTATCTCTTCCATGGTGTAACTATCTTAGGTTTTTTCTTCAGACGGACGAGTTTGGGAGCGTTCTGTGCATCGTAGGGCGGGTGGGGTGGGGGCTGACGTCACCTTGGGATGAGAGCATTTGAGGCGTTTGAGGCACCTTGGGATGATGAGCGATTTTAAGGGCTTCCCGTGGGCTTTAGACTTAAAATATAAAAAATCTAAAACCTTAATGCAAACTACGAACTGAGTCCATTCTTTTGACCCCTCAAACGTTAAAATTGGTCCAGGAATAACGGAGGACACAAAAACAGCCCTCACGTATTAATATAAGAGATTCCTTTATTAGTTGTGAGCTAATGTTATCCAACCAACGAGTAAATTAATTTAATAGTAGTTTATGCCATGAACGTATTATGAAAGCGTTTAGGCCCTAAGCCACGAGAGACATGCAAATTAAAGCATTAGCGAAGGGACTGTAAAACCATGGTGTGGATGAGTAAAAAGTGGGAAGAAATAGGCGTAAGCGTTAGATAAAAGGAGTCGATGGACGCTTATGGACTAGAACAAAATTTTATTTTCTGTAAAAAAACATTATCACCTATTAGCTGCTTATAGAACTTTTGACATTAATTTGTTTTCCTTTGTCAATGAATTAGAAACATACTTGAACAGAGTTAACGCAAACAAAATGAGCATTTTTACAGGCGATTTAAGTATATATTTACTGCAAAGAGACTTCATTTCAGACCGATACTTGGACTTGCTAATTGGATTAGGATATTTTCAGTGTATAGACAAACCAACTAGAGTAACTATTAACACCATGACCTGTCTGGATCATATTTTTCTTAGATATAGCGACAGTTCCCAAGTCAAATCTGCCGTGATCCAGACGACCGTGACTGACCACTACAACAGCACTGGCCTGACAATTACACCTGACACTCCGACACCGCACGCACGCACCGCTCACACCTCACCGCCTCGCACCTACATCGACACCACCACGCTTTCACAACTCATCACAAATTCCAACTGGGATCCCATCATTGACAGTAACGATGTACATTTTTGCGCTACCCATTTTAGTAGAATTATAGTTAATTCAGTAGAATCAGCAAAAATATTATTTAAAAGCACTTCAAACAGATTTAAAAAAAACTTAAACCTTGGATTACAACTGAATTGCTCCGACAGATTAGATTTAGAGATAAACTTTATAAGAGAGTTAAAAGACAACCTTTTAATGCAGAACTAATTATTTTTTACCGAGAACTCAAACAATCCCTTAATAATAATTTGAAACAAACCAAACGAGATTATTACCGCAGTAAATTTAATGAAGCTTCTAATAATCCTAAACAATTTTGGAAATTAATCAATGAATTATCAGGTAGAGTGAATACAAAAGGTCAATTTCCTATTGAAAAATTTACTAGTAACAATCTTCCGTCGGTTAGTCAGTATAACCAATTGGTAAATGATTTCAATTCATTCTTTTCCAATGTCGGCAGACTTTTGGCAAATTCAATTAATTCGAGCGGGGACCCAGTTGTGAACAACTGTGACTATCGACTTAACTGCAACTTTACTCTACAACCGATCACTGGAAACGTTTTACGCCGCTATGTTTACAGTTTGTGTGGAGGGTCGGCGTCGGGATTTGATTCAATTAATTCGAGCGGGGACCCAGTTGTGAACGACTGTGACTATCGACTTAACTGCAACTTTACCCTCCAAAAGATCACTGGACACGTTTTACGCCGCTATGTTTACAGTTTGCGGGGACGGTCGGCACCGGGATTTGATGGAGTATCGGCAGATATCCTTAAAGATAATTTTGACGTACTTTGTCAACCTCTCTTACATATAGTTAATTTAAGTATTTCAACTGTCATTTTTCCAAATAAATTTAAGTTTGCAAAAGTTTTTCCTTTGCATAAAGGTAATGAAATTACAAAGAAAAAAGTTAGAAAAAGTTTGGTGTGTGCTTGTTTGACAAAAGTTTTTGTATCAATTTTTTTTATGTCAAAGAACAATAATTCATACACATTTAAATTAAATATGCTTTGCACCTCAAAGTCAAGTTTAACAATGTTTTATATGGCTTAATACCGCAAGGGCCTTACCACGCTATGATCCCCAAGTGCCTGCAATTTTTGCGGTAGACACCTCAAATACAGGACAGGGATGCGTGTGAAGACAAGTATCGTTGACAAATACGGCACTCAGAGGCTCCTGTAAGCCTGGGACGATGTATACAAAAAATCTAGAATCTAAAAGTCTAGAAAACCTTAATGCAAACTACGAACTGAGTCCATTCTTTTGACACCTCAAACGTTAAAATTGGTCCAGGAATAACGGAGGACACAAAAACAGCCCTCACGTATTAATATAAGAGATTCCTTTATTAGTTGTGAGCTAATGTTATCCAACCTACGAGTGGTGCACATGGAAGCTCTACAAAAACTGTCTTAATTGGGCTCGTTTATTTTTTTATAAAAGTGTCATTATTGTGTCATGTCACTATATTATCAATTAGAGACATTTTTGTTTTCGCAATAGAATACACTGTTTATTCATGAAAAATTTCACTCTTTCTTGAATTTCAACATGTTTAAGTCAGGTATACGTCCAAGTGTATTATAGTTTCGGTACATTGGTTCAAGAAATAGGGGACTATTTTTAGATTTGAATTATAAGTCTATTGTGTAAGTCATATTATTCCAACAGGTTTGAATTTGAGATCTGAAGCATATTGAATTCAAAGGTGTACGAATTCCAGTTCTTAAATATAAGACTTATACCGTTCAAACGTGTGGTGTTGCACCTTCAAAAGCCCGTTATACTGGAATATCCTGGGCACCTAAAAATGAAAAAGTAACATGGTCCCGGGCTTAGGTCTTACCATGAGGCCTACGGTAATAGCTTATTCCCTATGGGAAATTCGCTAAAAAGACTTAGTCAATGCTTTCCTTATTTGAAAAGTTTACTTATTGATAATTTCGCACAATACAATTAAAAAGTTTAAAAAGATCAAACAATATTTTATGGTTTTACTACACCGTAAGTATATAACAAGCCAAAATCTGTCTCTTGAACTATGAAACCCATATTCGATACTGATGTAAACATTACCTGATTGTGACTTTGATTTTCAGTCTAGTAAAATCTAGAAAAGGTTTTATTAAAGTAACTCCGTTATTTGTTGTCAAACAATTGTTATACTCTTACAAAATTAACAAACTTGATATCTTTGTTTAGCTAATTCAATTCATCAACCGCCGTGATTTTTCCATAACCAAGTAAGATCTGTAAAGATTTTACCCCTGACCACAATTTGGACTGTGGCATCCAAATTGCCGCAGATTGCAAATTTCTGGACACAATTTGGACATCAGGACACAACCCGCCAAATTTCCATCAATCGGTTTGCCGCCGACACAGCTCAATCCCACAACAGTTCTAGGAATCATTTTATTTTCCCCTCATGTTTTATTTTCAATCGTTCAATTTCCTTTTTTATCTCTTTCAATTTTTGTAAACTAATTTGTTTTATAATAAAAATTTCACAAAAAATATGCATTTATCTGGTCAATATATTTTTCTGACGCAACTCGGAGCTGACGTACAGGCCTCAGTGCCCATGTTGGTTCGTTCCATACCAAATTAAATAATGTGATTTTTAATTTATTTATTATCAGGTATACATTTTTTTAATCCTTGCTTAATAGGGAGGTAGATTGTCATTATTATTTTTAGATGTAGTATTACGTGTATATTTTTTGGAATACACGATTTATTTTATTCATACATTCAGTGTAGTGTAGTGTGTTGTGTATAAATATGTAGGGAATATGTTGTAGATAAACTGACCTTTATTGAAGGGCCGGGTGGATACAACACCTCTACGTTTTCCCTGAATTTTTTGAACGTCAAAGTTATCTTCTTTTTTGGTTAACATTGCTTCTTTCAGGTCATTTTTATCCTCCAAAACAGCGTTTTTAATATTACGCTCAATATGGCGAGCAGGATTCTTGTTTATTAACCCTGAATAAATGAATTAAAAACAACATTGAAAAATGAAAACAATTGTGACCAGACTTAAGAGTCATCTTCACCCCTGTGCCAGTAGCCCATTGTTGCGCAGTCGGCAAGGTTAACCATACGGCTTTTAATGCAAAACATGGTATTTGATTCCCCTGTTTCGGACGCCGTTTTTCAACCGATTTTTTTAAAACTTGGTAAATGTTTAGTTGAATAGTTATATTAGGTCCCTCATACCTGGAAATTTTAAAAATTTTACAAAATTTTGAAATATTACTAAAGAAAATCGAGTTACTTTGCGACGTCACAGAGAGTAATATTTGTTAAATTTTCAAAATTTCGAGGTATGAGGGACCTAATATAACTATTCAACTAAACATTTACCAAGTTTATAGAAAATCGGTTGAAAAACGACGTCCGAAACAGGGGAATCAAATACCATGTTTTGCATTAAAAGCCGTATAGTTAACATTGCCGATTGCGCAACAATGGGCACTGGCACAGGGGTGAAGATGACTCTTAATAAGCAAGCGAAGGGTGGTTATGAAGAGACTCCTTACTGCAATCACCATAGTCATAGGTTATCTCTTCCATGGTGTAACTATCTTAGGTTTTTTCTTCAGACGGACGAGTTTGGGAGCGTTCTGTGCATCGTAGGGCGGGTGGGGTGGGGGCTGACGTCACCTTGGGATGAGAGCATTTGAGGCGTTTGAGGCACCTTGGGATGATGAGCGATTTTAAGGGCTTCCCGTGGGCTTTAGACTTAAAATATAAAAAATCTAAAACCTTAATGCAAACTACGAACTGAGTCCATTCTTTTGACCCCTCAAACGTTAAAATTGGTCCAGGAATAACGGAGGACACAAAAACAGCCCTCACGTATTAATATAAGAGATTCCTTTATTAGTTGTGAGCTAATGTTATCCAACCAACGAGTAAATTAATTTAATAGTAGTTTATGCCATGAACGTATTATGAAAGCGTTTAGGCCCTAAGCCACGAGAGACATGCAAATTAAAGCATTAGCGAAGGGACTGTAAAACCATGGTGTGGATGAGTAAAAAGTGGGAAGAAATAGGCGTAAGCGTTAGATAAAAGGAGTCGATGGACGCTTATGGACTAGAACAAAATTTTATTTTCTGTAAGAAAACATTATCACCTATTAGCTGCTTATAGAACTTTTGACATTAATTTGTTTTCCTTTGTCAATGAATTAGAAACATACTTGAACAGAGTTAACGCAAACAAAATGAGCATTTTTACAGGCGATTTAAGTATATATTTACTGCAAAGAGACTTCATTTCAGACCGATACTTGGACTTGCTAATTGGATTAGGATATTTTCAGTGTATAGACAAACCAACTAGAGTAACTATTAACACCATGACCTGTCTGGATCATATTTTTCTTAGATATAGCGACAGTTCCCAAGTCAAATCTGCCGTGATCCAGACGACCGTGACTGACCACTACAACAGCACTGGCCTGACAATTACACCTGACACTCCGACACCGCACGCACGCACCGCTCACACCTCACCGCCTCGCACCTACATCGACACCACCACGCTTTCACAACTCATCACAAATTCCAACTGGGATCCCATCATTGACAGTAACGATGTACATTTTTGCGCTACCCATTTTAGTAGAATTATAGTTAATTCAGTAGAATCAGCAAAAATATTATTTAAAAGCACTTCAAACAGATTTAAAAAAAACTTAAACCTTGGATTACAACTGAATTGCTCCGACAGATTAGATTTAGAGATAAACTTTATAAGAGAGTTAAAAGACAACCTTTTAATGCAGAACTAATTATTTTTTACCGAGAACTCAAACAATCCCTTAATAATAATTTGAAACAACCAAACGAGATTATTACCGCAGTAAATTTAATGAAGCTTCTAATAATCCTAAACAATTTTGGAAATTAATCAATGAATTATCAGGTAGAGTGAATACAAAAGGTCAATTTCCTATTGAAAAATTTACTAGTAACAATCTTCCGTCGGTTAGTCAGTATAACCAATTGGTAAATGATTTCAATTCATTCTTTTCCAATGTCGGCAGACTTTTGGCAAATTCAATTAATTCGAGCGGGGACCCAGTTGTGAACAACTGTGACTATCGACTTAACTGCAACTTTACTCTACAACCGATCACTGGAAACGTTTTACGCCGCTATGTTTACAGTTTGTGTGGAGGGTCGGCGTCGGGATTTGATTCAATTAATTCGAGCGGGGACCCAGTTGTGAACGACTGTGACTATCGACTTAACTGCAACTTTACCCTCCAAAAGATCACTGGACACGTTTTACGCCGCTATGTTTACAGTTTGCGGGGACGGTCGGCACCGGGATTTGATGGAGTATCGGCAGATATCCTTAAAGATAATTTTGACGTACTTTGTCAACCTCTCTTACATATAGTTAATTTAAGTATTTCAACTGTCATTTTTCCAAATAAATTTAAGTTTGCAAAAGTTTTTCCTTTGCATAAAGGTAATGAAATTACAAAGAAAAAAGTTAGAAAAAGTTTAGTGTGTGCTTGTTTGACAAAAGTTTTTGTATCAATTTTTTTTATGTCAAAGAACAATAATTCATACACATTTAAATTAAATATGCTTTGCACCTCAAAGTCAAGTTTAACAATGTTTTATATGGCTTAATACCGCAAGGGCCTTACCACGCTATGATCCCCAAGTGCCTGCAATTTTTGCGGTAGACACCTCAAATACAGGACAGGGATGCGTGTGAAGACAAGTATCGTTGACAAATACGGCACTCAGAGGCTCCTGTAAGCCTGGGACGATGTATACAAAAAATCTAGAATCTAAAAGTCTAGAAAACCTTAATGCAAACTACGAACTGAGTCCATTCTTTTGACACCTCAAACGTTAAAATTGGTCCAGGAATAACGGAGGACACAAAAACAGCCCTCACGTATTAATATAAGAGATTCCTTTATTAGTTGTGAGCTAATGTTATCCAACCTACGAGTGGTGCACATGGAAGCTCTACAAAAACTGTCTTAATTGGGCTCGTTTATTTTTTTATAAAAGTGTCATTATTGTGTCATGTCACTATATTATCAATTAGAGACATTTTTGTTTTCGCAATAGAATACACTGTTTATTCATGAAAAATTTCACTCTTTCTTGAATTTCAACATGTTTAAGTCAGGTATACGTCCAAGTGTATTATAGTTTCGGTACATTGGTTCAAGAAATAGGGGACTATTTTTAGATTTGAATTATAAGTCTATTGTGTAAGTCATATTATTCCAACAGGTTTGAATTTGAGATCTGAAGCATATTGAATTCAAAGGTGTACGAATTCCAGTTCTTAAATATAAGACTTATACCGTTCAAACGTGTGGTGTTGCACCTTCAAAAGCCCGTTATACTGGAATATCCTGGGCACCTAAAAATGAAAAACTAACATGGTCCCGGGCTTAGGTCTTACCATGAGGCCTACGGTAATAGCTTATTCCCTATGGGAAATTCGCTAAAAAGACTTAGTCAATGCTTTCCTTATTTGAAAAGTTTACTTATTGATAATTTCGCACAATACAATTAAAAAGTTTAAAAAGATCAAACAATATTTTATGGTTTTACTACACCGTAAGTATATAACAAGCCAAAATCTGTCTCTTGAACTATGAAACCCATATTCGATACTGATGTAAACATTACCTGATTGTGACTTTGATTTTCAGTCTAGTAAAATCTAGAAAAGGTTTTATTAAAGTAACTCCGTTATTTGTTGTCAAACAATTGTTATACTCTTACAAAATTAACAAACTTGATATCTTTGTTTAGCTAATTTAATTCATCAACCGCCGTGATTTTTCCATAACCAAGTAAGATCTGTAAAGATTTTACCCCTGACCACAATTTGGACTGTGGCATCCAAATTGCCGCAGATTGCAAATTTCTGGACACAATTTGGACATCAGGACACAACCCGCCAAATTTCCATCAATCGGTTTGCCGCCGACACAGCTCAATCCCACAACAGTTCTAGGAATCATTTTATTTTCCCCTCATGTTTTATTTTCAATCGTTCAATTTCCTTTTTTATCTCTTTCAATTTTTGTAAACTAATTTGTTTTATAATAAAAATTTCACAAAAAATATGCATTTATCTGGTCAATATATTTTTCTGACGCAACTCGGAGCTGACGTACAGGCCTCAGTGCCCATGTTGGTTCGTTCCATACCAAATTAAATAATGTGATTTTTAATTTATTTATTATCAGGTATACATTTTTTTAATCCTTGCTTAATAGGGAGGTAGATTGTCATTATTATTTTTAGATGTAGTATTACGTGTATATTTTTTGGAATACACGATTTATTTTATTCATACATTCAGTGTAGTGTAGTGTGTTGTGTATAAATATGTAGGGAATATGTTGTAGATAAACTGACCTTTATTGAAGGGCCGGGTGGATACAACACCTCTACGTTTTCCCTGAATTTTTTGTACGTCAAAGTTATCTTCTTTTTTGGTTAACATTGCTTCTTTCAGGTCATTTTTATCCTCCAAAACAGCGTTTTTAATATTACGCTCAATATGGCGAGCAGGATTCTTGTTTATTAACCCTGAATAAATGAATTAAAAACAACATTGAAAAATGAAAACAATTGTGACCAGACTTAAGAGTCATCTTCACCCCTGTGCCAGTAGCCCATTGTTGCGCAGTCGGCAATGTTAACCATACGGCTTTTAATGCAAAACATGGTATTTGATTCCCCTGTTTCGGACGCCGTTTTTTCAACCGATTTTTTTAAAACTTGGTAAATGTTTAATTGAATAGTTATATTAGGTCCCTCATACCTGGAAATTTTAAAATTTTTACAAAATTTTGAAATATTACTAAAGAAAATCGAGTTACTTTGCGACGTCACAGAGAGTAATATTTGTTAAATTTTCAAAATTTCGAGGTATGAGGGACCTAATATAACTATTCAACTAAACATTTACCAAGTTTATAAAAAATCGGTTGAAAAACGACGTCCGAAACAGGGGAATCAAATACCATGTTTTGCATTAAAAGCCGTATAGTTAACATTGCCGATTGCGCAACAATGGGCACTGGCACAGGGGTGAAGATGACTCTTAATAAGCAAGCGAAGGGTGGTTATGAAGAGACTCCTTACTGCAATCACCATAGTCATAGGTTATCTCTTCCATGGTGTAACTATCTAAGGTTTTTTCTTCAGACGGACGAGTTTGGGAGCGTTCTGTGCATCGTTGGGCGGGTGGGGTGGGGGCTGACGTCACCTTGGATGAGAGCATTTGAGGCGTTTGAGGCACCTTGGGATGATGAGCGATTTTAAGGGCTTCCCGTGGGCTTTAGACTTAAAATATAAAAAATCTAAAACCTTAATGCAAACTACGAACTGAGTCCATTCTTTTGACACCTCAAACGTTAAAATTGGTCCAGGAATAACGGAGGACACAAAAACAACCCTCACGTATTAATATAAGAGATTCCTTTATTAGTTGTGAGCTAATGTTATCCAACCAACGAGTAAATTAATTTAATAGTAGTTTATGCCATGAACGTATTATGAAAGCGTTTAGGCCCTAAGCCACGAGAGACATGCAAATTAAAGCATTAGCGAAGGGACTGTAAAACCATGGTGTGGATGAGTAAAAAGTGGGAAGAAATAGGCGTAAGCGTTAGATAAAAGGAGTCGATGGACGCTTATGGACTAGAACAAAATTTTATTTTCTGTAAAAAAACATTATCACCTATTAGCTGCTTATAGAACTTTTGACATTAATTTGTTTTCCTTTGTCAATGAATTAGAAACATACTTGAACAGAGTTAACGCAAACAAAATGAGCATTTTTACAGGCGATTTAAGTATATATTTACTGCAAAGAGACTTCATTTCAGACCGATACTTGGACTTGCTAATTGGATTAGGATATTTTCAGTGTATAGACAAACCAACTAGAGTAACTATTAACGCCATGACCTGTCTGGATCATATTTTTTCTTAGATATAGCGACAGTTCCCAAGTCAAATCTGCCGTGATCCAGACGACCGTGACTGACCACTACAACAGCACTGGCCTGACAATTACACCTGACACTCCGACACCGCACGCACGCACCGCTCACACCTCACCGCCTCGCACCTACATCGACACCACCACGCTTTCACAACTCATCACAAATTCCAACTGGGATCCCATCATTGACAGTAACGATGTACATTTTTGCGCTACCCATTTTAGTAGAATTATAGTTAATTCAGTAGAATCAGCAAAAATATTATTTAAAAGCACTTCAAACAGATTTAAAAAAACTTAAACCTTGGATTACAACTGAATTGCTCCGACAGATTAGATTTAGAGATAAACTTTATAAGAGAGTTAAAAGACAACCTTTTAATGCAGAACTAATTATTTTTTACCGAGAACTCAAACAATCCCTTAATAATAATTTGAAACAAACCAAACGAGATTATTACCGCAGTAAATTTAATGAAGCTTCTAATAATCCTAAACAATTTTGGAAATTAATCAATGAATTATCAGGTAGAGTGAATACAAAAGGTCAATTTCCTATTGAAAAATTTACTAGTAACAATCTTCCGTCGGTTAGTCAGTATAACCAATTGGTAAATGATTTCAATTCATTCTTTTCCAATGTCGGCAGACTTTTGGCAAATTCAATTAATTCGAGCGGGGGACCCAGTTGTGAACAACTGTGACTATCGACTTAACTGCAACTTTACTCTACAACCGATCACTGGAAACGTTTTACGCCGCTATGTTTACAGTTTGTGTGGAGGGTCGGCGTCGGGATTTGATTCAATTAATTCGAGCGGGGACCCAGTTGTGAACGACTGTGACTATCGACTTAACTGCAACTTTACCCTCCAAAATATCACTGGACACGTTTTACGCCGCTATGTTTACAGTTTGCGGGGACGGTCGGCACCGGGATTTGATGGAGTATCGGCAGATATCCTTAAAGATAATTTTGACGAACTTTGTCAACCTCTCTTACATATAGTTAATTTAAGTATTTCAACTGTCATTTTTCCAAATAAATTTAAGTTTGCAAAAGTTTTTCCTTTGCATAAAGGTAATGAAATTACAAAGAAAAAAGTTAGAAAAAGTTTAGTGTGTGCTTGTTTGACAAAAGTTTTTGTATCAATTTTTTTTATGTCAAAGAACAATAATTCATACACATTTAAATTAAATATGCTTTGCACCTCAAAGTCAAGTTTAACAATGTTTTATATGGCTTAATACCGCAAGGGCCTTACCACGCTATGATCCCCAAGTGCCTGCAATTTTTGCGGTAGACACCTCAAATACAGGACAGGGATGCGTGTGAAGACAAGTATCGTTGACAAATACGGCACTCAGAGGCTCCTGTAAGCCTAGGACGATGTATACAAAAAATCTAGAATCTAAAAATCTAGAAAACCTTAATGCAAACTACGAACTGAGTCCATTCTTTTGACACCTCAAACGTTAAAATTGGTCCAGGAATAACGGAGGACACAAAAACAGCCCTCACGTATTAATATAAGAGATTCCTTTATTAGTTGTGAGCTAATGTTATCCAACCTACGAGTGGTGCACATGGAAGCTCTACAAAAACTGTCTTAATTGGGCTCGTTTATTTTTTTATAAAAGTGTCATTATTGTGTCATGTCACTATATTATCAATTAGAGACATTTTTTATTTTCGCAATAGAATACACTGTTTATTCATGAAAAATTTCACTCTTTCTTGAATTTCAACATGTTTAAGTCAGGTATACGTCCAAGTGTAT